>PVIY010004204.1:0-105194 GCA_004026745.1 Myrmecophaga tridactyla
TCATGCCTTCTTCACTCTCGCGATGCAAGGCTTACCTTGAGCTAAATGAGAGAAAAATGTATGAATATGTTCAAAAGCCTGGAAATAATTTTTTGCTTTTCTATGGGCTCTATCATTGTACCTATCAGGAAGGGACATACTATATGAATACAGTTACTAAATTACCATCCAGGCTTGTCTCTCCTGTCCTAAATAATAGAATTTCCTTTAACATATCCCCACAGTCCCATTTTTCAAGCCTTTAATTATTTTCATTACTCATTAAAATTTTTCCAGCTTCTCCATGCCACCTCAGCTGACTGGATTGGAGAAATTTGATCAAATGACTTTGTAATGCAGCTCTTAGTATTCAAATTTATGAAAGTTGTACAGAGCTGTCATAGTGGTTTTCGTATAACATTATGGACATATCCATGATATTGGCATCCTATTTATGGTGAAATTTATATGAGGTCTCTTGGGAATCTCTCTATGATTGATTAAAGCATCAGTATAATTTGAGAGACCTAAGGCTTAGTTTCAAGTCGTTACCTTGTCACTTAGTAAGGAATCACTAGAATTAAAAACATAACACTTAGTGTTCCCTTCTTCTCAGAGAAATAAGAACATATAATGCGGTTGTTTTAACCATAAGAGAATATTCCATTCTCTTTGCAGATCAGTTGTCTTTCTATTCCTAGCCTTATGCTCTGAGCAGTATAGTACCAAGACACTACCAGTTAAAAAGACTCCTGAGACCAGGTCATTTATGTCCGCAGAGTATTTTGTGAAATTATCATATTGTATTTGTGATATGGCCATTGTAATGGAAATCTATTCTTCTACAATTGGCTCCGGAGACCACAAACCGTTTTCCCTGCCTGGAGACGTGTTTTCAAGAGAAAAGCCAAGAGATCGCTTTAGGTTGTTATGGAGGTGACATTGCTGGCAAAGAGAAGCTAAAGTATATGAAACAGAACCATAGGCATACACATAGGCATGCCTTGTTCCTAAAAGTGACATCTACACTCATTTAAAAGATATTGTGAAAAAGAAATTTAAAAATCCTCTAAGTTCTTTACCTTGAAACACTTTAAAGAAAGAGCTGTAGGATTTTGGATCCCATAAGCAAGCATTTTTCAGTGCTGAGTGTCTCTTTTTATGGCTGTAATGTGGTGTCATGGAAAGAGGACTTTCCTAAGAGTCAGAAGACTTACCATTAGTTGGCCATGGAACTCTGTTCATGCCACTTAATCATTATGAGTTTCAGTGTCTTTATTTGGAAAATGAAGGGGTTGAAACAACATTCCTATCTTATCATAAGAAATTATTTTGTCCTATAATGTGCTGGTTGCTACCCTTTATTGTTAGAGCTTATTTAGAATAGTTCAAGAGAATATTTGATCATAATGATACATAGCCCACATCCTGTGAGGCAAAATAGGGGCTGCTTGCTCATTTGAGCATTTCCCCAGATCATAAGCCTTGTTAGAGACTTCAAAAACACCCTCCCAACCTTACTCCAGAATATGACACTCTGGATTGTTGCAAGTGAACAAATGCTCCTGCTTTATTTCTACAAACTAGTTTTCAAAATCGATACAAAACAAACGCATTTTCAGCTACTTTTGGAGAGAAAGATAAAATTGGGGCATTTTATTGTCAGTCCCCTATGAATTGGCCATTATCATCTCTGTGTTTTAGGAAACACTTGATTATGTCCAACATAACGTGTAAAAAATGGGCAACATTCTCAAGCTAGGGCAGCTACTGCAATCTGTGTTCTTGTGAATATGCATCACTGGCTGACGTTCTGATTGGCTGAATAATAATATTATAATATAGTATATTTTGTAATATACATTATATATTAGCATATGACTAAATATATTACATATTATCATAATAATGTTTGGCCCATTCAAATATTGCTTATGAGCAATATAACTCTGCATTAGATTCTGCAAAAAAGAACAAGTGGATACTTTTGGAAGACTAAACTTGTTTTGTATTGTAATTTTGCTTCCTTTACCCCTATCTTGGCTTGACAGTTGCACCAGGCTAATAAACCAACGGGGTAGTTAGGTTATTTTAGTCTAATCACCTAGGCAGACTAATCTATTTTTTTTTTTACTAAAAATTCAAATGTCTTATTTTTCTTCTGATTAGTAATACACATTCTTTTGTTTGTTTGTTTGTTTTTAAGTATAACACACTGTTATACTCTTCCTCATGGTTTCAGATATTTTTAAAGGAGACTTAATTCTCCTATAATGTGGAGAATGATTAGTGTCAAACTTAAATTCAAGGGTTTCTGCTGCATTCATATTAGTTATAAGATACTATGGCCAACAAAAGACTGAAACATTTTCTGGTTAAAAAAGATCTGAAACCATGAGGAAAAGTATAGTGTGTCTATTTTCCAAATATAATTTGAAAGGTATACAGCATTTCTGAAATAAAAGACGACCATGAGAAGAATGAGACAACAAATATCAGAAGGATGATCCTAAATGTCTAACAGAACATATACTTTAGAATGTCCTTTCATGCTCAACAAGGTAGAAGGCAGCACAGCAAAACAGTCAATATAGTACTCTGAAGCAAAATTTAATAAAATTAACAGAACATGAATCAAGCATGCATGCGAATAAAACAAAAACATATAAAAATACTGTTTATATATAACACTTTTGTATGAATTAATTTATGAC
The DNA here is from genome assembly GCA_004026745.1 of Myrmecophaga tridactyla. Lineage (NCBI taxonomy): Eukaryota > Metazoa > Chordata > Mammalia > Pilosa > Myrmecophagidae > Myrmecophaga > Myrmecophaga tridactyla. The sequence goes on from PVIY010004204.1 coordinate 2,694, forward strand.
TACACTGCCCTTTCCCAATTTTCTTTTAAAACACTCTTCTAAAGTAAGGAAGGAAAGGATCCTTCTTCAGTATGGAAAAATAACATATCTTCAACCAAAAGTAAATAGCATAATTAACCATGAAATACTAGAGGCATTATTATTACAACCTATTAAAGGATAAAATAAAGATTACGTTTCTTAATTTGAAGGAAGAATAGAAAGTAAACACTAAATCCATGTTAGCTTGGCGCCTTTAATTTCCACTAAAAATAATCAACATTCAAGAAATATTTGTTAAGCTCCAATAATATGCCGGGAAATTAGTGAAGGTTCAGGGATTTTGGTAATGAGCAAACACAGTTGCTGCATTTAGGGAGTTCATAGTCCAGAGGGGAGGTAGACAAATACACATCAATTTTGAATGGCTATGACCTCTGCTGTGATAAAGATAAGAACTGATTGCCAGGGCAGTATTCAAGAAGGGAACAAAACTGCTGAAAGGGGTGGTTTCTATATTGAGTCCTAAGGACAAGTAGGACCCCGGTAGGACATAAATTGAAAAGGAAGAGTGTAGGTTTCAGATAAAAGGAGAGGGATGTGAAAAGACATTGGTATGAGAGACTGCACGGTATAAAGAACTGCAAACATTCATGATAATTTTCAATCTCCTGGATAAGACCGTTGTTTAAACAGTCCCCAGTAAGTAAAGCTCTACTAATTTTGATTTTGATATCTTTTGAATATAACCAAAACATTATATTATTGTATATCTTATGGCTATTAGTTGCATTAACTATTATTGCAGGAAAAACTTTTTTACTACTGGTTTGACCTAATTCCCAGTGAGAACAGAGACAGAAAAATATACTTCCATATATGCCAATTCATACATTGTCCATTGCTTTCAAAAATTCTTTTACTCAAATCTCAATGCCTAATCTCTGAGTTCATATGTAATATCCACCCTAAAAACCCCAGATTATTTCCAGCTTTCTGAAGATCACAGGGTTAGCCACATAGGATTGTCCTGAGAAATCTTACACAATTAATTTATAGCAGAAGTGCTTGATTAGGTCATGTCTGAAAGCCAGATAGGATTCACATCATATCTGGAAATCCTGTTCATAAAGTCTGTTAATTTTCCCCCCATTTCTGTAAAACCTTTAATAACACTCTGAAATTTTCTTTGTGCCCTACTGGGATGAGACATCATGTTCAGAAGTAAGTTCTCACATTTTATTTCAGCAAGATATTTTTATTTACCTTTAAAACAAGCTTCATTTTTCCTTTGCAGGTAGAAGGTCATTTTGAATGAGAAGAGAGTTTCTGTTGTGGCATCTCCTGGAAAGTTGGCAATCTTTGCTTATTGACCTTAGAAACTAATCCCTGTACCCCCAGCACCTAAGCAGTGTCTTGGACATATTGGGTGATCAACAAATAATGATTGAATACATTATTGAATGTTGATGGATCTACCTTCACATTACTGACTAGATGGTCTCTGTGCTCCATTTCAACTCTAAATTTCCAAGATTCTGTAGAAACAATAAGTGAAGCTCCATGTGATCTTGGAAATTTTCCAAAGAAACAAAGAGAAGAGGAGACACTTAAAAAGTAGGAGGGTGTGGAGCAAAGGGAGGAAACCCTGCAGGCGGGGAACATATCACAGAGCATGGAGTGTTGGAGATGGTCTGGAATGTCCTGTGTCATGTAGATTTGGTCAACACAGCTCAAATAAATACCTTCTGTTCCTTCAGGCAGTATTTGATCCCTAACAGGTAGGTCAACCTCAGGGTCTGTTGAACCATTTGGAAGACATACCCTAGGGAAGGCAAGTGCCCTGACTAGCTAAAGAGAAGTTATAAAGTCTCTAAAGCTGATTTAGTTCATTGGAAATGTTATTTGCCCACTTCTGAAGAAGCTTGAGAAATCCATTAAAAAGCAAGGATTTCATTTAATGAAATATAAGAGCTTAACAGTTAAACAAAAATTGATACACTGTGGAACTTTTCACCTCCTACGTATGCCCTTCATAGAGTACTCAGTGAACAATGATGCTAGCTTTTCAAGGCACATCATAAAACTTAGATCATTCTTAAATTTAAATGCAGTTTCTGTTGTTCCAGTGAAGCTCTACAAGAAGTTTGGGTGAGTGGCAGGATAAGGCGGAATGGAGCAGTTAAAACCCTAAACTGATGCAACAAGAGGGAATGTTTAAGGAGACCCATGTCTCCTTTTGTCTTTTAAAACCAGTTTGCAATGACATCTTTCTGAAAACATTGGATTATAAATATGTTCCATATTGCAGGGGAGTAAAAGCATAAAAAGTAAAAACAGAGCCATTAGATGAGAGAGGAGACAAAAACCCCACTCATTCACTAATTCATCACTAATTCAGCTGTGAATCTACACATGCCAAGCATTGCTTTAGGACCTTACAATACAGCAGTGAACAAAATAGTCTGCTCACTTGGATGTTAAATTCTAGTAAAAGAAGATAGTGAAAATAGCTATGTAAATAAACAATTAAAACAGTGACTATCAGAATGTGATACATGCTATAAAGAAAAAGTAAGCAGAAAAGGAAAGATGGGAATGAGGACATGGGGAAAAAGAGCAGCCACAATGGTTAAAAATAGACTGGTCTGGGAAGGCCTCCCTGAAAAGATGAGTTTAAGCAAAAATCAAAGTAGGAGAGGGAGCAAGCAATGATGTTATCTGGAGAAGAGACGTCTGTGGAGGAGAAGGCTCTTTTTTATTAACAAGAAACTGACCTCCATATTGGTTAGTGTGCTGGTTTGAAATGATATATGTATCCTAGAAAAGTCATGCTTTAATCCTAATCTCACTTTGTAAAGGCAGCCATTTCTTCTAATTCCTGTTCAGTACTGTATGTTTGAATCTGTAATTAGATCAGCTCCCTGGAGATGTGATTTAGTGAGTCACATCTTGATGTGATTTAACCAAGAGTGATTGTTAAACTGGATTGAGTGAAGGCATGTCTCCACCGATTCGGGTGGGTCTTGATTAGTTTCTGAAGTCCTATAAAAGAGGAAATATTTTGGAGAGAGAAAGAGATTCAGAGAGAGCAGAGAATGCTGCAGCACCACGAAGCAGAGTCCACGAGCCAGCAACCTTCGGAAATGAAGAAGGAAAACACCTCCAGGGGAGCTTCATGCAACCAGAAGCCAGGAGAGAAAGCTAGCAGATGATGCCATGTTCGCCATGTGTCCTTCCAGCTGAGATAGAAACCCTGACTGTGTTCACCATGTGCCTTCTCACTTGAGAGAGAAACCCTGGGCATTATCGACTTTCTTGAACCAAGGTATCTTTCTCTCAATGCCTTAAATTGGACATTTCTATAGACTTGTTTTAATTGGGGCATTTTCTCAGCCTTGGAACTGTAAAGTGGCAACTGATTAAATTCCCCCTTTTAAAAGCCATTCTGTTTCTGGTATATTGCATTCTGGCAGCTAGCAAACTAGAACAGATTTTTGTACCAGAAGTGGGGTGCTGCTACAGTTTGCAACACCAGACATGTTGGACCAGTTTTTTGGATAAGGGGAAGATTTTGGAGGAATTGTGAAGAGAATGATGGAGAGGTCCTGGAGTGCTTGAAGAGACTGTTGGTATAAATGGAATCACTGCCAATCTGGACAAAGGGGGACACGAAAGGGACAAATTGGAGTTCGCAAAGTGAGAACCATGGAAGCTCATGTCTGAAGCCAACAAACCTCAGCCAGGATAGTGGACCCACCCATATACATGGAGAGGGTGAGTTTGCCCTGAGGGCAGAGGATGAGTCTCCCATCTCGTTGCAGTGGAAGAGTTGTGCTGCTTCAGGCCTTTGAAAAGGTACAACATGCTCCTTGGTGACTGGGGAGAGCCTGGCTGACACCACATGGAGGGGTTGAGCATGTGCCCCAGAAATGGCAGAGAACCCAGGTGTGGCCCTAATGCCTGGAGAGGGTGAGCCAAGAAAAAGGTGGTCTCCTCAATGTCCCCCAAGGTTGATTTGGAAAGAGGAGGGCCACTGCATAGGTCCTTGGAAAGGGTGGGACTGCCACTTTCTAAAGCTGATGGATAAATGACTTCCAGACTTTGAAATCCAGTGGTATTTGCCCTGGAGGTTTTCCTTCCAATTTCTCCCTATGGATTCTGTGACTGTCCCTCCTTTGCATATTGGCACCAGATAACTTGTTTTGAGATTCATAGGTCCACAGCCAGAAGAGAATTTGCGCCACTTTAATGTCATTTAAGGTGATGCATATAGTTGCCAATTTGCAAGGGGTGGACATGTGGTGGTTAGGTTCATTCAGGTGTCAACTTGGCCAGGTGAAGGTGCCTAGTTCTGTTGCTGTGGACATGAGCCAATGGCATGTGAACCTCATCTGTTGCTGATTACATCTGCAGTCAGCTAGAAGGCATGCCTGCTGCAGTGAAAGATGTTTGATAGTTGGTTGGTGCTTAGATGAGAGAGCTCAACGTAGCACAGCTCAAGCAACTCAGCATACCTCATCTCAGCACTCGCAGCTCAGCCCAGGCCTTTGGAGATACAGAAAGAAATCACCCCGGGGAAAGTTGTTGGAACTCAGAGGCCTGGAGAGAAGCCCAGCAGAGATTGTCATGTGCCTTCCCATGTAAGAAAGAACCTCAGTTGAAAGTTAGCTGCCTTTCCTCTGAAGAACTATATGTTAACTAAATAAATCCCCTTTTATTGAAAGCCAATCCATCTCTGGTGTGTTGCATTCCGGCAGCTAGCAAACTAGAATAGTTAGCAAAATGAAAAAAAGTCAAGGTTCCTTAAAAATATAGATGACAAGGACTCCTGAGTCTAAACTTTGAGCAGTCTCAGAATTCTTGAGCAGGTGGTATGAAACATCCTGCTTTTAAGAAAGAAATAACTGGTTGACAAAGACTAGTATCAACTTTAGAAGAACATAGGGTCCATGGGTGATGCATAAAAGTTCTTGCACAGATGATGTGGAAAAAATTGCAGAGTTGCTCCCTTTAGTTGCATCTGGCTCAGAGCTTCATCAATGATTATGTGGAAGGTTCAGAGGTCAACCAAAGCCTTTTGGTCAAGAATTTGCAGTTTCTTGAGACTAACAATTTATGAATGCTCATTATGTGTCACGCCATCTCCTAAGTGCTTTCCAACACTGAGTAATCCTCATAACTTTAAATGATAGGCAGGAATACTGTCCCCACTTTAAAAAGAATAAAATTAAGGTGTAGAAAGGTTAAGTAATTGTTCCACGTAGTCTGGTTTCTAAATTACAGATAAAGAAAAACATATCCATGCTCAAGTCAACTATGTAGAAAAATGATATAAAATTCTCTGCCTGTTGCTTTAATTAAACAGTTTTTTTTTAAAAAGTCATGAATTAGAATTTAAACTATTTCTAAACATTATTGCACTCATTTAAACAAGGTGGAAACTTAACTATCAATGGCTATTATGATAAACAGCCTCCACTCACAGGAAGTTGTCCCTTAATACAGTATATTCCTGAATATGTTATTCAGTACATGGGTTGAAAAAACTAAGTTGGGTGGTGGAAACCAAGAGAAAAGGCCTTCTTACTGCTGCAGGAGAGCAGCATACAAGAAAAGTACATATAAAGCACAGAAAGGAACAGCAGTCTCTGAGGAGAGGAGCATAAGGTGTTTGTTTGTTTGTTTTAACTTTTTTGTTGTGAAATATAACACATATTACAAAAAGCAATAAACTTCAAAGTACATTTTAACAAGTAGTTTTAGAACAAATTTCAAAGTATGGTATGGGTTACAGTTCCACCATTTTTAGATGTTTCCTTCTAGTTGCTCTAAGACACTGGAGATTAAAAAGAAATATCAATATAGTGATTCAGTAGTCATATTCATTTGTTAAATCCTATCTTCTCTGATACAATTCCTCCTTCTACTTTGATCCCCCTATCATTGTTTAGAGATATTTGGGTAATGGCCATTCTAACTTTTTCAGGTTGAAAAGGGATGTCAACTTTATAGGGAGGAAGTTGCAACTGGCTGATGCTCTTGGAGAGACTGGTAACTCTGGGTTTCAGGGCTTATCTGGCCTAGGAATCATCTGCAGGTTATAGATTTCTGAAAAATAAACTTAGGGAGTGAAACTTTTATAGAGTCTCAGATAGAGCCTTGAGTATTCTTTAGGGTTTGCAGGAATACTGATGGTTAGGGCTTGGCATACCGGGCAATTAGGAATATCAAGCTGAAGTTTGCATAAGAGTAACCTCCAGAATAGGCTCTTGACTCTACTTGAAATCTCTTAGCCACTGAAGCCTAATTTTGTTATGTTTCTTTTCCCCCCTTTGATCAGGTAGGCATTGCTGCTCTCACAGTGCCAGGGCCAAGCTTATCCCTGAGAGTCATGTCCCACATTGCCAGGAAGACTTACCTCCCAGGGTATCATGTAACGAGGGTGATTTTACCTTGCAGAGTTGGCCTTAGAGAGAGACAGAGGCTCTCTAGAAGTAATTCAGGCATTATTTTTTGCTTCTACTTTACAAATATAAGTTTCAGAAGAGCAAGCCTCAAGATCAAGGGCTTGGTCCATTAATTTGGGAGTCCCTAACGCTTGAGAGAGTTTTGTGAGAGCATCAGGGATTTTTCAGGTGGGAGGGTTTAATAGTTTGATATTTTTTCTCCAGTCCTTCAAGGGACTTTGAAAATATTTTTTAATTATCTGCCCAATATACTCTGGAATGTGTCTGAGTATTACATTAAGCTATACAGAATTGCAAGACCTTGTTCCCAATTCTAGGTTCCGTATGTTTAGGTTGTTTAACAGAACTGGCCAGACAGATTAAGTTAGATTGTATACTACAGAAAATTTAGGTTTTGGAAAAAATAAACCTTTCTTCCTTTGATCTCATACAGTGGGTGGAGTTTTGAAATACAGACAATATCATCCTTTACTCTGTATTTTGATTTACCTTAGTCCCAAACAGATCAGCTCCATTCTTATCTCTGAAGCCATATCTCTTTTTCTGGCTTCTTTAGCAGTTGCTGTATGTAGGAAGCTGACTTTCATAGCTGTAGAACTCCAGCTCTAAGTCTTAGGTGTCACACAGTTACCCAAAGTTCTAGGAAAATGCCAGATTATACACATATAACACAGCATCTCAGAATTTAGGAATAAGACTTAAAGCTCAGGAATAAAGACTGCTATAAAAGCTTACCATCTAGATCCCAATTTTCCCATAAGTATTTTCTAAAAGAGAACATTCAATATTGGTCCTTTTGTTTCTGCCTTATTTTGTTCAACATAATGTCCCATGGTTCATTCACCTCGTTGCTTGCATGCCTCTTGATTTGGTTCCTTTCTGTAGCTGCACAATATTCCATCATATGTATAGAACACAGATCACTGTTCTGCTTCTTGGTCAATGTACACTTGGGCCACCTCCACCTATTGGGTATCATGAATAATGTCACCATAAACATCAATGTGCAAATGTCTATTGGAGTCCCTGCTTTCAGCTCTTTTGAGTATATTCCTAGTAATGCGACTGCCTAATCAAATGGTGTGGTAGTTAGATTCAGGTGTCAACTTGGCCAGGTGAAGGTGCCTAGTTCTGTTGCTGTGGACATAAGCCAATGGCATGTGAACCTCATCTGTTGCTGATTACATCTGCAGTCAGATAGAAGGCATGCCTGCTGCAGTGAATGATGTTTGATTTAATTGGCTGGTGCTTAAATGAGAGAGCTCAACATAGAACAGCTCAAGCAGCTCAGCATACCTCATCTCAGCACTCGCAGTTCAGCCCAGGCCTTTGGAGATACAGAAAGGAATCACCCCTGGGAAAGTTGTTGGAACTCAGAGGCCTGGAGAAAAGGCCAGCAGAGATCATCATGTGCCTTCCCACGTAAGAATGAACCTCAGTTGAAAGTTAGCTGCCTTTCCTCTGAAGAACTATGCATTAACTAAATAAGCCCCCTTTTATTGAAAGTCAGTCTGTCTCTGGTGTGTTGCATTCTGGAAGCTAACAAACTAGAACATATGGTGACCCTATATTTAGCCTCCTGTGGATCCACTACATTATCCTCCAGAAGTGCTGCCCCATTCTGCTATTCTACCAACATTGAATAGGTACACCTCTCTCTCTCCACATTTTCTCTAGCACTTGAATCTTTCCGATTATCTATTTTGAATCTGCAGATTTTGATGAGATATATTATATAGCATATATTCTATCCAAACTAAATAATCAGTTTCACAATATCCTCACTTAAATGTACAATCATCATCACTCTCAATCTTAGACAATTTTCATTGCTCCAAAGAGAAAAATGCCAATAGACATACTCATACCAAAGAGAAAATTCAAAACTCTCCTTAACACTTGTTCCCCACCCCCTAATTATTTACTGCTAGTATTATGGTGTTACTAGTCATGTATTAATAGCACGCAATAAGTAGTTTTCCCATATACCCTTTTTTATTAACTCTTTGTACAAGTTTCACGGTTTTGAAGTAGTTCATGCAAGAACTTATTCATACTTGTAGTGCTAATTAATGAGGTATGTGGCTCTAAACAACTCCTTTCAGTCACTTCACTTTCAGTATAGCACTGTTACTTATAAACCCACTAATGAGCTACCATGACCTCTATTTTTCAGTTCAGGTGACCATTCCTCCTTCTCTGTCTCCTATCTCTGGGTCCCCTATATTCTACATTTTAAGCCTCTGAGTTTACATTTTCAAAGGCAATTCATATTAGCTAAATCATACAGTATCTATCCTTTTGTGATTGGTTTATTTTCTCAGCATTGTGTCCTCAAGGTTCATTCATGTTGTCATATATTTCAGGACCTCATTTCTACTTACTGTTGCATAATATTCATCACATATATTGCACATTTATACTGTTTGCTGTTCTATAGCTTCTTGGATGTGCATATTCATGTATTTTACCAAGTTTGTGAAGTCTTTGGTCATTATTTATTTGAATATTCCTTCTGCTCCTTTCTTTCCTTCTCCCTCTAACACTCCCAGTGTGTATATTGATGTGTTTGATGGGTTCAACCAGTCTCTTAGGCTCTTTTTGCTTTTCCTAATTCTTCATCTTTTTGTTCCTCAGCCTGACCCATTTAAGTTGTATTGTCTTTGATGTAATTGTTACTTTCTTTTGCCAGCTCCAATCTGTTCTTTACACTCTCTACAGATTTTTCCTTTAAGTTATTTTGGTCTTCGACTCCAGTATTTCTATTTGGTTCCTTTCTAAAATTTCTGTCTCTTCATTAAGATTCTAATGTTGTTCATTCATTGTTTTTCAGTCATCTTTTAATTATTTCAGTGAGCTTTCCTTTGTCTCCTCAAGCATATTAGAAACTTTTTTCTTAGAGATAAAACCAGTTACCAGTCCTATGTCCAGTTACTGCTTCTCTACAAGACTTAAAAATCTTTTACACAAATAGAAACCCAGATCCTCAGCCATTCTTAATACTTCATTCATTTATCAATATGGAATCTCTATGTTTTACATTTAACTACTGGAGAATGGCCTTTCTTAAACAGTCTTTGTTTACACTGTTGGGATGTGGTAGAAATTATGTTAGTGGAAATGACCAGTGTCAAATAAATCTATGAAAATTTTAAATTGAAATATGAAGAAATGATGTCCAACTTAATATTTAATCCCAATCTATTTAGAGAGATGGATTAAACAAGTGAGTATAGTTTATGTGGTTTATATAATATGCTTGTGTCTGGAAACTTGTTCTTCTCTTACAGATTAACTAGCTAAATATCTTGTTTCTTTTCAGCTTTTAGAAAGGTATTCAACTATTCCCCATTTCTCTCTTTTGTAACACAAATATCTACAATAAGTTTGTAGCACTTTTACCTTCTAGTTTTCCAACATTTCTCTGAAATTCATGGGATTGGTACACTATATGTCTTAGTTTAAAAAAGCTGCCAGAATGCAACAAACCAGAGGTGGATTGGCTTTTAATAAGAGGATTTATTTAGTTAAAAAATGTATAGTTCTTTAGAGGAAAGGCAACTAGCTTTCATCTGAGGTTCTTTGTTACATTGGAAGGCACATGGCGATGTCTGCTGGCCTTCTCTCCTCCTGGCTCCTGAGTTCCAATGGACTTCCCCAGGCAATTCCTTTCTGCATCTCCAAACATGGGGGCTGGGCTGCAAGTGCTGAGATGAAGTATGCTGAGCTGCTTGGGCTGTGCTGTGCTGAGCTGAGCTCTCTTCTGACCTCTATCTTTTAAGTCTTCAGCTAATTCAATTAAACTTCACTCATTGTGGAAGATGCTAGCCTTACCTGACTGCAAATGTTATCAGCCATAGATGAATTTCACATACTAATGATTCAAGTCTACAGCAACAGAACTAGGCACTATCTTCTGAGCCTAACTATCACATATCCACCCCTTGTCAACTTGGCAGCTATAATTGGTTCTGTATATAATGCAGTAAATCCTTTCATATACAAAATACATTTGTTTCATCAATGTCACAAATGCCTTAACTCATGTCAGTAACAATACAAATACATTATTATAACCCAAAAATAGTACAAAAGCTCAAAGTCATTTACAGGCATGATGTGTTCTAAAGCAAAATTCTCTTCTGGCTGTGCACCTGTGAATTAGAGCAAGTTATCTGTTTCCAATATACAAAGAAGGAACAGTCATAGGATAAACAATCTCATTCCCATAGGGAGAAATTGGAAGGAAAACAGGGGCCACTGGACCTAAGCAATTCTGAAAACCTGCAAGGCAAACTCCATTAGTTTTCAAAGTCTGAGAGTCATTCATCCTTGGGGCTTTAGAAAGCAGCAGTCCTACCCTCTCCAAGGGCCAATGCAATGACTTTGCTCTCTCACAACATTGTGGTTGCAATCTTGGGGCACACTGGGGAGAACCACATTTTTCTCAGCTCCATCCTCTCTAAGTTTTGGGGCAGCACCCTAGAATCTGCCCTCTCCAGGGCACATGCTCAATCCTTCCAGAACAATGGAGTGGCAATCAGACTCCTCCCAGTCCCCAGTTTATGTGTTCCATCTTCTCCAATGCCTGAGGTGACACAACTCTTCCAGACAAATGAAGTGGAATGCCCACTCTCTGCTTATGGGGCAAACTCACATACATGTGGGCTACTCTCCTGGCTCAAGTTTGCTTGACTTCAGACCATAGCTTCCATGGTTCTCTCTCTGAAGCTATTTTCTCTCCAATTTTTCCCTTTTCTGTCCCTTTTTGTCCAGACTGGCAGTGGTTCCATGTATACAGAGTCCACAGCACTTTTGTTGGTTTTCTATGCAGTATGCTAGGATCATGCCCATTAGAAAAAAGGACTTTCCACAATTTCTTTCTGGTTAACTCTGTCTCAAATCCCCACTTGTTCTGTAATGACTTACAGCTTCCATGTTTGGTTAAATCCTCATGTGGGGCACTATTATTTGGGATATCTCTTTCTGCAAGCCCCAAATTTTCAAGACCATCAACTCCTGGTTTCTTTATACCCAAGAGTTCAGTTTTCAATTTATCTCTTTCCTGTTGCAATTTGCTGTAACCTGCACAGAACAGCCAGACTACATTTTCCACATTTCTACCAACAGTCTCTTCAAAGCAATTCAGGCCTTCTCTATCAAGCTCCTCACAACTCTTCCAAAATCTTCCCCTTATCTATTTAAAAAATGATTCCAACATGTTTGGCATTTATAAACTGCAACAGCACCCCACTGCTCTGGTTGGTACCAGAGATTTTGGTAAATCTCTTTTAGTTTGATAAAGCTGCCAGAATGCAACACACCAGGGATGGATCAGCTTTTAATAAGGGGATTTATTTAGTTAAAAATTTATAGTTCTTCAGAGGAAAGGCAACTAGCTTTCACTGAGGTTCTCTTACATGGGAAGGCACCAGGTAACGTCTGCTGGCCTTCGCTCCTGGCTTCTGGGTTCCAACAGGCTTCCCTGGGGCAATTCCTTTCTGCATCCCCTTTCTGCTAAGCATGCTTCTGACCTCTCTCTTTTAAGCCCCCAGCTAATTAAATTAAATTATATGTCTCTCATTGTGAAAGGCACTCCTCTGAGCGGACTGCAGAAGTAATCAGGTGAATTTCATATGCTAATGAGTCGAGTCCACAACCATAAAACTAGGCACCATCACCTGGCTAAGTTGACACCTGAACCTAACTATCACACTATTCTTATGTAAAACCAGAACTAAATCATAGAATTGGCACCATAGAATCTATAAGAATACAAAAACAAGCCTAAAACTTGCTTTCTGACATTCAGTCTCTTTTTCTTTAACATATGCCTCCATTTTTAGCATTTCAAAAGGGAAGTGAACATTAAACCAATCCATTAACCTTCTGTGTTCTAGATCTAGTGGGTATACATGATGAATTCTTTTGACTATATTAATATTTGAAGCCTATTTGTAATTTTTTCTTCCTTAGCCTTATTACAATTATGATACAGTGACTTTAGCACTGTTTCCCTCAAAACCTTTCCATTCACGGAAATGTAATTTTTAAGAATCACTAAGGGGAAAAAAAGCATTATTAAGGTCTTGTTCAATCTAGTCTTAAAGATCCAAAACATCTAAATAGTTTGGATTAACATTCAAACTCAAAATACTACCTTACTCCTTTGCCCTTTGAGGATAGCTTGTTTATAGTTTGGAAGCGAACACACAAGGAGTGTTCAAATTTAATACTGCTTAAATTGTTTTTGAAATGGATTATAGTAAATCTAGCCACTGGATGTCTCATTGAATGTAAAATTTTTCTCAAGATATAAAAGTATTTAGCTTTTTTATTTTTGTGGGTCAAATACTTATTGTGCAATAAAAATCAGAAGGCAATCAGATTCTTACTTGGGTAGAAACAAAGATGCTTACCACCAATGGAGGAATGAGATTAAAAAGGGGAAATGGAGGGGAAAATATTCTCTGGGCCCACCCACTGTGAGGACTGTTTCAGCTGGATCCAATAGTAGTAGTCTAAAGCCAACATGACAAAAAATAGAAAAAGGAATGAAAACTTGAACTGCATTTCTGCCCACACACATACAACTGCCATGGAAAGAATCATCAAACTAATTGGCATCTGAGTTTGCATATTAATGGAATCACCAAATGCTTTCTTGTTTATGTTTGACTTAAATGCTGTTTTTCTTACCCCATATTATGAAATCATTAACTTATTAGCCAAAGGAATTCTGTGCTATTATTCTGAAGAAATGCTAGAAAGGAGATAAAAGCAGTAAATAAACATAAATCAAAAAGTTATGCTTCTTTTGCCACTTTAAAAAAAATATGGATCCTATATTTGAAAATGGAAGCTATAATCCAAAAAAAATTTCTTTATGATTAAGACTTATCTTTTTTTTTTTTCACTACTTTAAGCAGAACAGGCTCCCTGCTTTTGTTACTTGTCCATAGTAATAAATCTATATGTTTAAACACTGGTAGCTGATGGCTATAATGATTAATATTGCAATGGAGCATGTTGTATTTAACTGTAAATATAGTCTTACAAAGGTCTGTATTTCTCTTAGAAAATACTGGGGATTTCTCATAGCAGAATTCAATATATAATTATATAATATATAATTAATAATAATCATAAGAATAAAAATGACGAATGTGTCTCAGATAATCATATTCTTTTCACCTTAATTATTTTCAAAGTTATTTCATTGTTTGCAGGCCAGGATTTTATATATAAGAGTTGTTATATTCATAGTTCTATTAACACCAAAAACGTATTTAGTAAGAGACCCAGGTTCGATTCCCAGCACCTGTACATGCAAAAAAAAAGGCCTTTATTTATGTTTTTAATTTTAAATAATATTTGCATTGTACAAAGAAGCAAATGCAAGTTTGTCTTTAAAAAACTCTGGTATGCTAATATATACTAATGACTGTAATCTTTTTCAGTCAAAAGTCTCTAGAAAAGACAAAGAATAAAGTCATCTCAAGAACCAATGTCAGCAGGAGTGGCAGATCAAGGGCCTCCAAAATCCTCTCCTCTATAAAAGCAATGGGAACACTGGCAAAAAGTGTCAAAGCAACTTTTTAAGAACTCTTGAGATTAACCAAAGACCTGCAACAATCTGGGGAGAATTTATTTAGGAAAAACAACTGAATCTTAGTAAGATCAATGAGTCTTATGGCATTTTACCTTACCTTAACCTAATTCACCCTTCCCAGATCTGTAGTAGCCTTTAAAACCTATCACTGCAATCATGGTGGAAACTGGCAGCTGCTGAAGGGAATAAAATAGGGTTAGAGCTCCTCCCAAGTTCCATTCCCAGATAACTGTTTTTTTTTTTTTTAATCTGTCTGGCAGTTTGCTGGAAAATGCTACTTACAAAGCTTGCCTTTATTTTATCTGACTCAGATCTCTCTCAGTTCAAATAGTCTTTTCCAATTGCATGTGTTGAAAACAATCAGTGGCAGTTGTTTAAAATCACTTCATTTTAAACAACTGCCTGAAGCTATGACTACAATTGGGGCAAATATTAAACAAACAGAAAAAAACATAAAAGTAATACCTAGAGAATGAACTCAGTTTATAGGAGGCTTTGAAAAGTTCCAACACATTTCAGGAAATCTAAAAAGCTATACACATGCCCAGGAAGCACTTGAGAAATCCCAAAACTCTCAACTTTATTTTATTTATTTATTTGTTTGTTTGTTTGTTTGTTTGTTTGCATGGGCAGGGACCAGAAACTGAACCTGGGTCTCCAGCATGGCAGGCAAGAACTCTACCTGCTGAGCCACTGTGGCCTACCCAAAACTCTCAACTTTAGAGAACTTTGAGGATCTGTCCAAACAGGAAGTGAAGGTTAAGACAGAGTTGTAAACTGCTTGTCTGAGCAGTGGATGTATTCCCCAACATGCACACTGAGCCCCTAAGCAAAGACTGGAAGACAGTATTTCCAGGCATTTAAGAAAATTTCTGTCCAATTATTAGTTGACTATTGTCCTAGTTTGCAAAAGCTGCTGGAATGTAGAATACCAGAATTGGAAGCGCTTTTTAAAAAGGGAATTTATTAAGTTGCTAGTTTACAATTCTAAGGCCATGTAAACGTCCAAATAAAGGCAAGGTTATGAAAATTTCCAAATTAAGTCACCAACAAGAGATTACCTTCATTCAAGAAGGCCGATGAAGTTCAGGGTTTCTCTCTCATCTGGAAAGGCACATGGCGAAGTTGCGATCTTTCTCCCCCAGCTTCCTGTTTCATGAAGTTCCTCCAGGGGCATTATCCCTTTTCATCTCCAAAGGTCTCTGGCTGTGTGGGCTCTGACAGATCCATGGGCTCTAAAGCCCCCTTAAAGGGAAACTTGAATGGGTGGAGACATATCTCTATGGAAACCACCTACTCAAAAGTTACCACCCACAATTGAGTGGGTCAGATCTCCACGGAAATAATCAAAAAGGTCCCACCCAACAATACTGAATGCGGGTTAAAGGACATGGCTTTTCTGGGTACACAATAGAGTCAAACCAGCACAACTATTAACTGGGCAAATATTTTATCAGCTATCACAACAAAGACTACAGACTTAAAAGAATTAGTTAGTGGAGGAATTAAATAAACAAACAGCAATAAAAACAACAATACACAGCAACAACCACCACCCCTGGAAAGGGGGAGGAATCTGATTTCTTGAGTTGCCACATTATGTCATTTTAAATGCCCAAGTTTCAAAATAACTATAAGACATTCAAAGAAACAAGAAAATATGACCTATGTACAGAGAAAAAAAGTCAATAGAAACTGTGCATGTAGAAGCCCAGGTACTGAACTTACTACACGAAGACTTTAAATCAGCTATTTTAAATATGCTCACAGACCTAAAGGAAAGAATGAGATCAATGTCTCACCAAAAAGAGAATATCAATGCAGAGACAGAAATTGTAAAAAAAAGACCCAGAGAGAAGTTTTAAGTTGAAAAGTAAAACTTAAAACTGAGGATTCCAGAAAGAAATAAAGAAACAGAGAGAATATTTTAAGAATTAATGGCCAAACTTCCAAGTTTTGATGATAAACATTAGACTACATATCCAGGAAGCTCAATGAAATCTACCTAGAATAAACAAAAAGAGATCTCCACCTAGAAATATCATAACCTATCAAAAGACAAAGTCAAGAAGAGAATAGAAAGCAGCAAGAGACAAGTGACTTGTCACATCCAAGGGAGCATCAATAAGATTTACAGTGTATTTCTTATCAGAAACCATGAAGGCCAGAGGCAGTAGGATGAAAGTTTCAAAGTGTAGCAATAAAAAACTGTCAACCAAGAGTTCTTTACCTCACAAAACTTTCCTTCCAAAAAGGAGAAATTAAGATATTACTAAGAAACAAAAATGGAGAGAATTTGTCACAAGCAGACCTTCCCTATAAAAAATATTAAATGGAGTTCTTTAGAGTTAATTGAAGTAACACTAGGCAGTAACTTAAATACACATGAATACCTAAAAAGAATCAATAAAGGTAACTACACAGGTAAATATAAGACAGTATAAATACACTTTCTGTAACACTTTTTTGTATTTTATTTAAAAGAAACTGTATAAAGCAATAATTATGAATCTGCATTGATAAACATACAATATATAAGGATATCATTTGATGACAATTAATTGCAAAAAAGAAATGAAGGGAATGGAGCTACATAATCAATGTCTTTGTAAACCATTAAAATTACGCTCATATTAATGTAAAGTAGAATGTTATAACTTCATTGTGAATTGTAATCCTCAGGGCAATAGCCAAGAAAGATAATTTTAAAATGTATTGTGAAATACACAAAAAAGAAATCAAATATTACACTAGAAAATAAATATTTAACACACAAAAAGGTAATGATGAAGGAATAGAGAAACAGATGTGACTATATATATATATATCAAATAGCAAAAATGCAGATACAAATCCTATCACACCAATATATTATATTAAATATTAAACACTCCACTCAAAAAGCAGAAATTGGCATAATAGATAGAAAAGCATGATCCCCTGTGAACTATAAATAGACATGCTTTGGAGTCAAAGATGAAAATAGATTTAAAGTAAAAGGATGGAAAAAAATACACCATACAAACAAAAAACAACAGAGAGCTGGAGTGGCTATGCTAACAGCCAAAAGGACTTGAAGAAAAAAGTGTTACTGGAGGCAAGAAGGACACTTGATAATGGTGAAAGATCAATCCATCAAGAAAATATAATGACTATAAATATATCTATGCACATAACATCTAATAGTCCTGTAAAAACTTGACATAATTGAAAGGAAAAATCGAGAATTCAACAATTGTAGTTGGAAGCTTCACTATCCTACTTTAATTCATGAATAGAACAGCTTAGATAGAAGAACAAAAAGGAAATAGATGATAATATTACAAACTAACTGAACCTAACAGACATCAATGAACGCTCTACAGAACAATAGCAAAATATACATTCTCCTCAAATGCACATGAATCATTTTCCAGGTTAGATACATTTAGAAGGATTTATATCGTGCAAAGTAGGTTTCCTGACTAAATGGGACGAAATTAGAAATTAATAAGAAAGGAATTCACAAATATATGGAAACTAACAGCATACTCTGATCCAATGGATCAGAAAGGAAATCACAAATTAAATCAGAAAATGCTTTGATATGATAAAAATGAAACCATAAGAGACAGATATATGCAGCCAAAGCAGTGCTCAGAAGGAAATTTATAGCTGTACCTATTCTAACCTTACAGCTTAAGAAAATGGAAAAAAAGTAAAATAAACAAAAAACAAGCATATGGAAGAAGAAATAAACATTGTAGTAGAAATTGTGAGGTAGAGTTAGAAAAACAATAGTAGAAATTAATGAAATCATAAGTTGGTTCTATGAAAATGTCAACAAACTTGACAAACATTTAGCTAGACTAAAAGAAAAAGAGAGATGACTCAAATTACTAAAATCAAGAATATAAGGGACAATATTACTACAGATGTTACAAAAATGAAAGAGGATTAGAAGGGAACACTAGAAACAATTGCATGTCAACAAATAAGATAGCCTTGGTGAAATGGAAAAATTTTATAAAAAGTAAAAACATTGACTTAGTAATCAGAAAGCTCAGGATAAGATGGCTTCCTTGGTGAATTCTTTTAAACATTTAAAGAAGAATTAAATGCTAATTAATTAAATTAATTTAATTTAATTAATTAAATGCAAAGTTAAAAGAACTTTGCAAATTCTTCCCCCCAAAAAAGAACAGAACACTTCCAAATTTATTTTATGAGGTTTGTATTACCCTAATAACAAAACCAAAGATATCATAAGAAAAAATCTATAGACCAATATCCTTTATGAATATTCAAAGGTCCTCAATGAAATATTAGAAAACCTATCTAGACACATAGGTAAAGGACTGTACATCACGGCCAAGTGAGATTATCCCAAGAATGCAAAGTTTGTTCAACATTTTGAAAACCAATCAGGGCAAAATACCAACTTATAGAATAAAGGACAAAAACTGCATGATCATCTGAATAGACAGAGAAAGCATTTTACAAATTTCCACTACATTTCATGATACAAAAATACTACTTAGTAAGAATAGAAAATGTCACTCCTTCGACCTCATAAAGGGCTTGTATAAAAAAACACAGCTAACATAATACTTAATGATCTCCCCCTAAGAATAGGATCAATACAAGAATGTCTACTCTCACCATTTCTGTACAACATTGTACTGGAAGTTCTAGCCAAGACTATTATGGAAAAAAAGGAAATGAAAATGTTTCAGTTCACAAAGGAAGATGTAAAACTGTATTTCACAGATGTTTCACTGGTGATACTAAATATAGAAAATCGTAAGGAATTCCCTCCTCAAAAAAATTATTATAAATAATAAATGAATTAGCAAGGTCGCAGAATGTAAGAAACAAAACCTATAAAAAATCTTGTATTTCTATATTCCCAGCAATGAACAAACCAAAAATAAAATAAAGAGAACTCCACTGACAAAAACATCAAAAAAGCAAAATCTTGGGAATCATTTTAACAAAAGTATAAAATTTGTGAAAGACATCCCATGTTCATGGCAATACTCCCCAAAACAGTGTACACATTCAATGCAAACCACATCAAAATGCCGTCTGACATTTCTGCAGAAATTGGCAAACTGATCCTAAAATTCATATGGAAATGCAAGATACCCAGAATAGCCAAAATGATACTGAAAAAGAAGAATAACTTTGGAGTTATTTATTTTTTTATTCTTTTTTCTATAATAGTCTCAGTTAGAATCTCCAGTACAATGGTATGTATCATACATGCCAATTTCCCTATAAAGCTTAAGCAATGTGTGGTACAGGCATAAGGATTGACATACAAATCAATGGGATAGAATTAAGAGTACAGAACTAAACTTTTACATCCATATCCAATTGATTTTCACCAAGGGTGCCAAGACAATTCAATTTGGAAAGAGTAGTCTTTTCAACAAATAGTGCTGTGACAACTAGATATCCACATGCACAAGAATGAATCTCAAACCCTCCTTCATACCATATATAAAAATTAATTCAAAATTGATCAGAGGACAAAATCCAATGGTAAAAACCATAAAACAGAATAGCGGGTAAAAATCTTAATGACGTTGGATTAGGCAATCATTTCTTAAATATGACACCAAAAGCACAATTAACAAAAGAATAGATAATTGGACTTCATGAAAATTATTCTGGATTGAATTGTGCAGCTCAAAATGTATTTTTAAGTCGTATCTCCCAATCTTGTAAATATGAATCTATTAAGTAATAGGCTCTTTGAGTATGCTGTTACTTGAGACCAAACTGAATTAGGATGGGTCCTAATCCAATGTAACCAGTGTCCATATTAGGAAAGAAAATGTGGACACAGTTCGAAACAGAGAGAGAAGGCAGCCATGTGAGGGAGGTAGAGGTTGAGTTATGCCAGAGCCAGACTTCTGAGGTAGCATGGTCTTTCCTGAGCCTTTGGTTTGGGCTTCTAACTTCTAGAACTTAAATTTCTGTTGTTTTAACATACTTTAAGGTACTTTGTTGTGACAGCCAAAGAAACCAAGACAAAATTTTAAAACTTCTGCTTCAAATGACACTATCAAGAAAGTGAAAAGAAGGGGAGAAAACATTTTAAAACCATGTATTTGATAAGGGACTTGTATCTGGAATACTTAAAGAACTCTTGCAACTCAAAAAAAACCAAATAGCGTATTTTTAAAATGGCCATAGGATTTGAACAGACATCTCTCCAAAGAAGATATACAAATGACCAATAAGCACAGAAAGAAAGCTCAATATTAATCATTATGGAAAGACAAATCAAAACCACAATGAGGGGCGGGCCATGGTGGTTCAGCAGGCAGAGTTCTCGCATTCCATGCGGGAGACCCGGGTTCGATTCCGGGTGCCTGCCCATGCAAAACAAAACAAACAAACAAACAAAACACAATGAGGTGACACTTCATAACTTCTAGGATAGCTATACTTAAAAACAGACAATAACTAGTGTTGGCAGGAAAATGGGAGAACTAGAACCCTCATATATTGCCAGTGGTAACGTAAAGGTGCACATTTCCGTGGGAAAACAGTTCAAAAAGTTAAACATACAGTTATCATCTGGTCCAGCAATTCCACTCTTAGGTAGATATCCAAGAATACTGAAAACATATGTCTACACAAAATATTGTACATGAATTTTCATAGCAATATCATTCACAATAGCCCCAAAGTGGAAACATTCCAAATGTCTATAAAATGATGAAGGATGAAAAGTATATCCATGTAATAGAATAATATTCAACCATAAAAATAAATTAAGTACTGATGCCTGCTACAATGTAGGTGAACCTTGAAAACATTATGTTGATTGGAAGAAGCCAGACACAAATGCCTCATGCAATATGATCCATTTACGTGAAATGCCCAGAATAGGCAAATCCATTGAGCAGAAAATAAATTATTGATTGCCAGGGGCTAGAGGGAGAGGGGAATGTGGGGTGGCTGCTAGTGACAATGAAGTTTTTTTGTGGGTAATAAAATGTTCTGTAATTTGATAAATGGTTATAGTTCCATAACTTTATAAATATACTAAAACCCATTGAACTTCAGCGAATTATATTGCATGAAAATTATATCTCAATAAAAGAACTGATACTGACTTTCTTCAGACTTAATGTTGCAAGGATATAGTTGAGATATAACTAATAAATCCTTTATTTTATAGAATAAGCACAGTATCTAAATTTCTTGAGTCTAACTTTTTGTGTTTTTTTTCTAGTAAGAACATCTAACATGATCTCAGGCATCTTTAAGCTACAATTGTCTACAAAAAAGAGTTATAAGAAAAATTCTATAAATTATTTTAGACTAGATCAATTGTCAAAGCAATTAAATCAATATAGAGTGGCTAATTAGGAATTATGAAAGATATGTATTAATTGATATATAGTGCTGATAATTTTGGGTAGAACTGTATATGTGCAGGTGTATGTTTGTGTTAGGAAACGGTAATGTACAGGTGAGGTTTCTTATCAACTTGAAGAATGTGTGTACTCAGAGATCTAAGGTATCAACAATGTAAGTGGCAGATTCATTCCAAAGTGGAAGATTATCTTGTGGTGCATTAAGAAACAGATTTACTCTGACCCATCAGCTTCCCATCATATGCCACATTCATGGGGTACTCAAAGCTCATGGAAAGAAATAAATGGTGGAGAGTAATGACTGCTATAATTTTCCATTGAATTACCTAGTTCCATAAGGAAAGTCTCTTTTTTTCTTTTCAATTTGCTTTTAAGATTTACTTTAAATAATGATCCTTTCCAGCAAAGCTTAATACATTAATAGCAATTATTTCTATGCTTTTTCCATCTACTCAATGCCCCTTTTTTCAAAATCAGATTACTTCAGTTAACAGATTTTTTTGTATGTAATCACAGCTCTTTTTTCAGCGTGAAAACTGAAATGAAATATGACTTATTCCTATGGTTATTTAGGTTGCAAAAGAGATACCAACTATCAGATAATGCTACATTTAGATGTTTTCAAAAAGATTTCTCAATTATTTATTATTGCACATTTTAAAAACTTTTTATTAAGACCAATTATGTCATGCAGCATTCTTAATTAAATTATTCTGACTTAGTCCTGTTGTAATTTTGATAGTAAGTTCCTTATGTATCTAATTTTCACTGTGAAGAAATTTTGTTTTATATTGTTATATATAGTTAAACCATGTAATTATTTTTACTGTTCTTCTTTTGCAAGCCATAGTTTTCTGCTTTGGTATTCTGAAGGGGGGCATTTGTGTCATCTTAGAGAATTTTCTGGATATTTTGGAGTATTAAACTATTATGGTACACTGTTGCTGTCAAAGAAGAAATAAAATAAAAGTTGCACCTTTATTTTTACTTAAGCTCTATAGGTTTAACCATTGCCCATATTACTACTTGTTATTATATTATACTTGCCTTTAGTTCTTTTATCCTTAGTGGTCTCATATAAAATTAATGAGAAATATATGACCATTATCTTCTGGGAGAGGAGTGGAGAAAAAGATAAAAGAGAATTAAGGGGGAAGAAAGAAGGAAGGGAGATGGAAAATTGAAGTAGGATTTGTTTATATTGACTTTAAAGAGAGGAGTGGGTATACTTCAAAATCTTAGATTTGAATTAAAAAACAAAAACTGTAATCAGAACATGGAATACATTAATGTTCACTGAATATGTAGCATGTTCCGACTGGTGCTCTGGCAGCTCAATAGGATATTTCTTGCCTAACATTTCACCAGAATATGTGAAGGTAAGGATGGGTTGGTTACCTATGGGTTGCATAGGCTTTGTAGGGTTATTTGAGCAAAACTTAGAGGTTATGAATCATGGATATTTAGTATTGCTTATTTGCCATTTGTATAACAGTTCACAAAACTTTTTCAAACGTAAATACAACTCATGCTAAAACCAAACTTTTATTACAAGTTATTTTTAAATGAAAACATGTTAAGTAATTAGTAGCAGTTGGTAATTGGGTCAATATTTAAGCAATGCTCTCTATAATTATAAGTCCATTTTGCATTGTCTACAAAATGATAAAGTTATTGTTTTAGTTTGCTAATGCTGTGGAATGCAATATAGCAGCAATGGGTGGCTTTTATAAAGGAGATTTATTAAGTTACAAGTTTACAGTTCTAAGGACATAAAAATGTCCAAACTAAGGCATCCAGAGAAAGGACTTAAGAAAGGCCAATGGCAACTGGAACACCTCTATTGGCTGAGAAGTCATGTGGCTGGTGCCTACTGGTCCTTTGGCTTCTGGTTTCAAACAGCTTCACTTGCCGATTTCTTTCTGCATCTCCAAACCTCTCTATCTGTTTTACCAAAATGGTTCTCTCTTAAAAGACTCCAGTAGGCAGATTAAGACCCACCCTGAATGGGCAGGGACACATCTCCATGGAAACCACCTAATCAAAAGATCCTACCCACAATTGGGTGCATCACATCTCCATGGAAACAACTTTATCAAAAGTTCTACCCTACAACATTGAATCAGGATTGAAAGAACATGGCTTTTCTGGGGTATATAACAGTTTCAAAGCAGCACAGTTATTATAGTTTGGGAGCCATCTAGTTTCTCTTAAGTGCACGAGAGGATGGTCTCTTCCTTCAAATATGTATTAATTGTCTATTGTTGCCAAACAAATTTCCCAAAACTTAGCAGGTTAAAACAACAAACTGCTTTCTGGTTCAGGATCTCACGTGTGTTTGCAGTCAAACTTTCCGTTGGGCTGAATTTGTCTCAAGGCTTGACTATGGCCACTTACCCCCTCACTTGCATGTTTTTTGGCAGGGCTCAGTTCTTTATGCACCATTTGTGACTAATTCCTTCAATTTCTTTTTGTGTGGGTTTCTCCACAGGGTTATACAAACTACCTTAAATATGGCATCTACCTTCCCCCAGGAAAAGTAATCTGAGACAGAACAAGAAAATACACAGAAGATAAAGTCCACAGTCTTTTGGTAACTAACCTTGGGAGTGACATTCCATTAATCTGGCATAGTGCATTTTATAGAAGTGAATCAGTAAGTCCAGCTCACTATCAAGGGGAATGGATTCACAAAGGGACAAATTTCAGGGGGCAGGATCATTAAGGGTGATCTTAGAGGCTGCCTATCACAATATGCCAAAGTCACCTTAGGTTGATAGGAAATCAGTCCATACAGGACTGAATGCTGAATGTCCACTTAGGACAATTGGATAGATAATAATGCCATTTATTAAGAAAGAGAGAAAACTAGTGGAAAGCTTTATATGAGGAAGAAGAGCATGAGCTCAATTATGGACATGCTAATTTTGTTATACTTGGAGTTCATTTGATAACTCCAATTGGAAATATTGAGTGGGCAATTTTTTACATGAATCTGAACTCAGAGGAATTGTCTAGAATGGAGATTGTCAATTGAAACTACTCAGAATACAGACTGTGATTATGGGCATGGATAAGTCCCCGAGGGAAGGATACAGAGTAAGAAAGGGAAGGGACCAAGGACTAGGCTTCAAGGAACTCACGATTAAAAGACAGGTTAAGGACACAATGGAATTTGAGAGATATCAGTCAGAGAAATAGGAGCGAACCAGGGAGGTTTGGTGATACAGAAACCAGTGTAGAGAATGTTTCAACAAAGATAGAGTACTCTACAATTTCAAACACTGCAGCAGGAATAAAATGACAGGAAGACAGTAAACCACTCACCTGCTTAGGTAACAGAGAACTCAGCAGGAGCCATGTGGACGAAGGCTTTGGAGAGGTCACAGATTGGAAGGAGGTGAGGAGTGAGTAGTAAGTGAGCAAATCCGTGGGTTTAGGTAATTTTTTCAAGACTTTGTTAAGGAGGAGATAAATACAGCTACAGTCAAAAGGGAAGATGGTGTTTTCTTTTATTAATATGAAAACAAATTGTGTATGTTTAAATGATGATAGGAAAGGTATAATGGAAAGGAGTTAAAAGAACAGGAAACAGAAAGTGTGGAGATGGGGCACTATAACAGATGAAGGATTACCTCCTGAAAAGAGGAAACAAAAACAGAGAGAGGCGAGAGATTAGATGCAGGTAGGCTTATAGGCTTGATGGCAGAAAAACAAAGGCACTCTTATCTTATGGTTTTATTTTCTTTGTGAAGCAGGAGAAGCGGTCATGTGTGTGTGCATGTGTGTGCACATGTAAAACGCACTAGATAACATACAGTTAAAACAGGTATAGGCAACACTGCATGTGAGCAAGGATGGGTAAATAAAATTTTCACCTCAACATAGTTGAACCCTAATCACTGAATAAAGCCAATCCTAGGTGTTTTGCCTTGCTACTACTACCAGAATGCAATGTACCAGAGTGGGTTGGCTTTTATAAAGGGGATTTATTAAATTACAAGTTTACAGTTCTAAGGGCATTAAAAAGATACCTTGATTCAAGAAAGTCTGATGGGTCCAGAACACCTCTGTCAGATGGAAAGACACATGGCTGTCACCTGCTGGGGTCTTTGCCTTCTGGTTTCAAACTGTTTCCCCAAGGGTTTTGTCAGCTTCAAAGCTTTTTCCAAAATGTTTCCCTTTTAAAGAACTCCAGTAGGCAGATTAAGACCTACCTTGAATAGGCAGAGACACATCTTCATGGAAACCACCTAATCAAAAGGTCCCACCCACAACTGAGTGGGTCAATCTCCATTGAAACAACTTAAAAAGATACCACTCTACAATTTTGAATCAGGAATAAAGAACATGTCCTTTTTGGGGTACACAACAGTTTTGAACAGTTGTACCAGGCTAGATGGGGAAGCTGGAACATGGACCATTCCACATTCATTTCTAATCTTTTCTCCAGACCTCTTTATTATAATATGCATCTCTTGACCTGTCTATCATAATGAAAACGATCTAGTAAAGGAAGACTCATGAGCCAGGGACTTGGGTTATGGTGCCTCTGAGGAATGCTTGCATTTCAAAAGATGATGTCCAGAGAGGGCAGTGCTCTTCTCCTAACCTAGGCAAGTGAAGTGCTAATGAAGAAATATAGTTCACTAGCATAATTTGGGGTAGGCACTCAACCACTTGCAGACTATACAAATTGTCTGGGTATTAACTTTCTCAGCTGTAAAATGTGGCAGTAATACTTAATTTTAAAGGTATTATAGAGATTTGACATGCTATATATATCATGTCCCTGATGCTCAGCACCTCTTCTTACTCCCAAGAAAAACAGTAGCACTGCTATTGTCAATACTATTATTGTTCATGCTATAAATCTTTTAGTTAAAGGAATTTGCTCAAAAATGATGTCCTATAAATCATTACCTATTGGGGGCAGGAATTCTAATTTATTTTGTCATTAAACAAATATTTGGGGGTGCCTATGTACTTCTTAAAACTACCTGAGAAGGCAGAAATGCAAATACCCACATTACAGTGTGCCAGGTATGATAACAGAGATGAAAATGTGTGATAGAAACAAAGAGGAGGGTAAAACTAAACTTGTCTAGGAGAATTATGGAAGACTTCACAGAAGACATGAGGTTTAAGATGGATTTTGAAGATTGTATAAGTGTGCCAGATAGATAGAAAAGTTTAGAAGGTAATCACAGGCAAAGGGAAAAGAATGAACAAAGGAAATGGATTAAGAAAAAATAGACTTATTATGGAGTTTTAAATCTTCCAGGGTGGCTGTGATATAAACACCCCACAAATAGTGCTTCTCATCTAGAAACCATTTTTTTTTTAGCTCAAGAAATAGTTCCTTGAGGATATAAATTAATTTCAGTCAGATATAATTGATAAAACCTAATACCATGAAACATAGGACAGGGATATGAATAAACACATTAAAAATCCAGTTTCAACTTAATGAGATACTAACAGGCAAGCAACTTCTCTTCAGACAAGTGCTTTTGTCATAGTGGGGTTATGAGGGTAATATCTCAGTTCATACAGAGAATCTTAGAGCCAGCTCTGACAGAGGTTATTAGTTAACGATCCCCAATTTCTAGTTGAGTATATGGTCCCTTGAACAAAGACTGTATCTGTCAGTCTTCTTTGCTACTAGTTCTGGCCAATAACAGGTGAAGGGAAGTGATATGTGCATTCCATGGGATGTATCGTTAAAGGGAAGTTGCACCCATTTTCTCTTTTGTTTTTGCTCCTTGGAATGCATATGTGATGGCTGGAGCTCTATCTTGAATTCTAAGGATTCTAGAACAGAAGGCCAGAAGCAGCCTTGGGTCCAGGGGACTTCAGAGCAATGGGATCAATTCTTAATTGCCTACATACCCAAGGAGAAATAAATTATGTGATTATATTATCTAAGCAACTGCTTCTGTTTAAAACTATAACCAAACTTTTATCTGAATGAATACATCATCTAACATACCATGTAAAACTTCAGATCAATTCTATTTTTCTCTGTTCTTATTTCAGCTCAATGCAGTATCCTTTAATGGGTAGGTTTTTTCCTTCTAAAGGACGTTGTGATAATTCTCTAACACGAACAAATAAATAGAAACAAAACCTATTTTGATTCTACACGAAATATTAAATCTGTACTTCCTACCACGAACCTCTCTAAATGGGTCATCACCTGCCTGACCAACCACTTTGAATGCTCCAGTCTATGAGTTAAGTACTTCCCACAGATTAACTCATTCAACCCTCCCCAAAGTCGTATGAAGTAGGTGCCATTTTCAGCCCCATTTTACAGCTCAAGTTTGAGTAATTGACTAGTGGTTCACAGCTGGAAAGCAGTGGAGTCAAGATTTTAGCCCCTGCAGTCTATTTCCACAGCTTACCTATTAGGCACTGTTCACAACCACCCCACAATCACCAATAGTACTCCTTGAAATTCTGTGACAGGAGCTTGTACTTGGCAGAAGAAATATAAGGAGAAACCAGCAAAAGTAAATGAGATGTGAGACATTCTTGTTGATCTCATTCCTTACTTAGATTTTCTTCCTTGTTGTTGAGACATTGTTTAGTGGATGACTGTTAAACCCTCAATGTCTGAATTTCCTACCCCTGAACCCAAAGTATGTTTTTTCTGTAACCTTGCCTTTTATAGACAAGGAATTGGGCAGGTTTTGCTAACCAATTGCCAGCAAAATTATATTTCTTTTCTATTTCCTTCAGGATACTCTACCATTTTCAGTCCTTACTTCATTTTCATGCCCTTAACCCAACCTCTTCTCTCTCTTTCTTTGGTTGGGATCTTTGTTCCAATTCCATACTTAGCCCAGCTTTTGGATCTGTCTAGAATTTCATTGCCTCTTGACCTTATTTCCAACCCCCAATTTTTTACATTAATCACTTAGGCACTGGAATTGGGGATAGCTTGACTCTATAATAAACAGAGGATTTCCCACTTTGGCATTCTTGATCATAACCTAGACATTCATAGACTTGGCTAGATCCATTCATTCATGTATTCAGCAAGCATTTTTTAAGCACCCGTTATGTGCCAGGTCTTATGCTCTGTGCCAACATAAGCCCATGAATGAGTTGGTCCTCCTATCATTGTAGGTGAGTTTACGATTGTAAACAGTAGCTACAATAGTGAAAAATCGTTACAATGGCAATGATTACAAAATTGAGTAATGAGAACAAAACAAGGAAGTAATCAACTGTCTGTGATGGGTGGAGCTTGAGCTGAATTTTGAAAACTATGCAGTTCACCTCGTTGGCAAGGGAAGAAACATATTTAAGGAAGAGAGCAGAATTTATACAGGCATAGGACCATGGCCCTGCATAGGTTGAAACGTGGGGTAAAACAGAGGGAATAGTTAGAATTGGCATGGAAGAGGGGTTAACATTACATCAAGAAATACCTCTTGAGCCATGCAAAGGAGTTTGGGCTTTGAAGGGTCTTTGGCAACCTGATAAATTGATGAGATTTGCCAGCTTTACCTACTCCTTTAGGCATGTGCACATCGACTTGTCACCAGGCTTGTGAACACAGAGAAGTGATTAATGAGCCCCATGACCACCCAGAAAACATTTCTGGCAGCTGCAGGCCCTAAGATACATCTAGGAATCTGTTTCTCAGGCAACGTTTGGGCCAGAAATAAATCTCTATTTTGGGGAGTCCTGCTGTTAATTTAGTCACATCTCTCTTTATTTGCTCCACTTTATATCATGGCTATTGGCTTCTTCTTCCAAAGTATTATTTCCATGGATTAATGCAAAGATTCATCGAATCGAAGAAGATTTGTATGTACACGTTATTGAAGTGAGCAAAGATTGATCAAGTAGATGTAAAAATGATTTGGTAACACAGGCCAATTCCTATTGGCAAGAAATGCAAGAAATTATTATTCCCCTGTGAAATAACAATATATTATTAAAACAGAAAATGAAAGTTCATACTTGAAAATGGCATGTTGACAGGACTTCTGACTCCTCTAGCCTAGTCCTCACTCTGTGATAAGGGTGGCAAGAACATTTGTAGGGAGGTCCTGGAGTTACCCTCCCTGACCCCAAAGTTCAGAAGATTGATAGATAAGGCCAATTGTACTTGATAAACTCAAAAGCTTCAATTTCATGAGTATTTAACTCATATATAAGTATATATATATATATATATTGCATAACTGACAGCATTGAAATATGTAGCACATAAGTAGCAAGGATATATAAGAACAGTGTTGTTTATTCACATATAAGTCCTTTGGAGCAAACAGGAATTGACCAAGTCTTAACTTTTGGAAGACAAACTGTGTGGTCCTGCATACAGCAGATAACTGAATAATATTCTGCTCATTTGGGCTTTCTAACCCAGCCTAAGGGAGCTGCTTCATGTTTCCATCTTTTTAACAACAGAACAGCCTTTCCCTCCCATTTTACAGTGATTGAAATTCCTAATACCTCAACTCAGGCCAGAGAAAAAGAATACAAGCAGGAAAATAATGTTCCCATGACAGGACATACATTTTTGCTCTATGCAGTCATACCAAGAATTGAGTATTAAGACAAGGATTATCTCCCTGGATTTTTTTTTAAGTAAATGCAGAGGTGGTTACAAGAGGAAATGAAATGTCAGCTGGCAGGAGCAGCAGGAAAGAAGATTTCATATTGGATAGTAACTAGTTCTGAGACATTTTGGATGTCTTCTTGCAGACCAGTAATTGGAAATTAAATATTCCCATATAAAGGAGAGGCACCTGCTTGCAGCTTGGGTCTATTATTCGACTTTTCTCCTTAGATGCCTGATTTCCATGTGCTTGGAATAATTCATGAGAATCACTTTAAAATTTCAGAAAAAAAAAAGCAATGGCTAAGAGCTTGCTACCTAACTGATTTCTGAGATTAAAAAGCAACTTGGAAATCTTTGCTCCTGCACTATCCACTATAAACCTGGTGAAATAAAAAGGTAATCATTTTAGTGTCAGGGCACATGACCCCAACTTTCACTGTTAACTATACTGTCTTGGACAAATTATTCACTTTTCTGAAGCTCATCTGTGTAGTCTGTAAAATGACAGGGATGCTTAAAAATCACTAGGGACCCTGTTAGTTTCAATGTTCTCAGGTGATTTATTATATTTTATGTTAAACACAAGTGAATTGTGAAAAAGAAAGGCAAAAATGAAGAATACTGCCATTATGTGATTGGAGGTAGGTAAATCACCCACAGTCTAGGCTGGATTAAGCAACTATACATCCAAAAACTAAACTTTAGAACATAGTGAAAATAATACAGAAGACTAGAGAAGAAACTAAGCAAAACTTTAGGGGATGCTGGAGGCATGGCTACAAACTTTACCCCACAGTTAATGTGTATCTGACACTGGGAGAGGGCACTTTTTTGACTCTAAAAGGAGAACCTTTTCTCATCCTTCAGACCTCAGTTCTCACCAACATTTCAGATCAGTGGGAGTCCGCTTTGCTTTGGAAAGCCAAGTCATTTCTGGGCTGGGAAGTAATAGAGAGCTAAAATGAATGCCTAAGTAATGAAAGAAAAATACATAGGCTTCTAAGGAGGTCCAAGGATAGGATTCAAGGTTGTTTTGAATAATTCTTTCCTCTAATTTTATTTCTATTACATTACAAATTATCCTTTTGGGTAAAGTGTTTTCAAATTATTAAAGTTAAAATATTAAAGTACTTATGAAGTATTAAGGCGGTGGCCTGGGTTGTCAACAGTTAAGTAACATATGCTTGTCATTGTTGCCGTGCCATGATGTCTAGAATAATTTTTCCTTCATAAAAATTAGGGGGAAAAGTATCATACCATTATGATTATATAAACGTTACTAGAGACTGTCCATATTAGACCCAGCTCAAGTTGAAAAATGTCAAAGAAAAAAATACGTGAACAATGAAACACAGATCATTTGGTTTTACTTCCATTGCCAAACATTATGGGATATGATAGCCTCAGTGCTTTTGGACAGTAGTGTCCCTGCCAAAAAAAGCATGAAGTCAACTACAAAGAGAAGACATAATGTTTTCCATGTATATTAGACAATATGGATTTCAGGAGAAAAAATGTCTCAATTTGGAAATATTGGAGATTTAGACTTTTTTCATCTACAAATATCAGAAATGTAATTTATACTAGCTTAAGCACAAAGGAAAAATTGTCACCATGACACTAGGTCATCTCATGGAACTTAAAGGCAAGAATTCAGCTGCATTCCAGAAGGAAACTAGAATAAGAGACAAGAACACTAATTGAACTCTTTTTCTCTTACTGTTTTCATTCAGTCCATCTACTTCATTCTGCTTTCCCCATGGATCAGCTCCCACCATTTTTCTGATCTATGGTTTACCTGATAGGAAATATAACCCCCCCCCCCAAGATTCCCAAATTTTTCGTGATATGCACAAGTTCAGCAACCCAGAAAGAATTTGATTCCTTTGCAGTATGAGTTCCAGAATTCTCTGGTGAGGAATCCATTGACCCAACTTGGGACAGATAAGTATCTACAGACAGTTCAGCTGTGGCCAAGTTTGGGGGTCAACAACAGGAACATGTCTTTTCCTGGTGCCCTGAATGGATAAAAGTGATAATGTCGGTTTTTAGAAAAGTTTTGGCATTATTTTGTATTACTGCACAGAAATATACTGCCTATTCTTTGTTCCCCAGCATATATGTATAGCATTCTTCCCATTAACACAACTCCAAAAATTTCCCTCCCTAAAGTTCTCCAACTTCCCTAGGCAAAAGCCCAAACAGTGGATTTTCAGCCCCACATCACACTTGTCTTGCATCCTGATACAATGATCTAGATGGCCAAGCTTACTGAGTGCTCCCCAGCACTATTCTATTTAGTCCCAAACAGTTATTAATATAATTTCTTAC
Organism: Myrmecophaga tridactyla; assembly: GCA_004026745.1. Classification (NCBI taxonomy): domain Eukaryota; kingdom Metazoa; phylum Chordata; class Mammalia; order Pilosa; family Myrmecophagidae; genus Myrmecophaga; species Myrmecophaga tridactyla. The sequence continues at coordinate 35,046 of PVIY010004204.1, forward strand.
AATGTGTGACACATTTGATGAACAATGGTGGGGGACAAAAATAGTATAATTGTACCAAAAACTGTTAAAAATAATGAAAAAAATCAGCAATATAAATTGGTCAATGATTCAGAGCATATCCTGATGGACAGGGGTATGAGACAAATTATAAGATGAGCAAATATCTTGAGCATTCATTTGTTGATTCTCTTTGGGAGTGAAGTGAATTTCTTGATTATTGCATCTATTGACTGGGAGGATTTCCTAAGCTAAGTGTTCTTCAGGGGCTACATTTGAGGTTGGGGTTTTAGAGAATCTCTCTGTAGGAGGATAAATCACCTTGTGGTCCACTTCCTATCAGTGCCTGCACTTGAGCCTCGCCTACTGTGTTTCCAGAGACACAACTTATTAAAATATTGGCCAAGTGTCTTTCAATTTCATTTGGGAGAATTCTATTGCTGAACAACCAATGAAAGAAATCTTTCTGGGTTGTGCTCTTTGAATCCCTAGTCTGGACTGGGTCTTATTTCTTTGGTTTATGTTTTATAGCACCCATCTTTAGGACTCTTCCCATACTTTATCTGTTTAAAGACCTTTCTCAAATATGGGACACAATAGGCTGTGACAGGGAGATTTGTGCCTTTTATCTACAACAAGTCCCCTCATTCCACACTGCATTCCAGCTATAGGTGAATGTGATTTGTAGAAGGAATGGTCATCAACATTTTCATTTACCTCTGCACTACTGGTGCTTGGCAGTGGTGCCTAAAGTCCTCTAGAAATCTTGCAGATATTCCCATTACAATTTCTAGAATTTAATGTATTAATTTGTCTGTTTTAATTTTAGAATAGTATGCAACTGAGGATTTGGCTACTGTAGTTCAGCAAGGTACAAGATGATCTGACCTCCAGCTGGTTTAGGGCAGGAGTTATAAACTTGTCCTATTGTTCTTAAGCTGCTTTCAGTTATGCCACCTCTAACTAAGAGTATCCTTTTTGTGAAAAACCTTAATTAAACCTAAATGAAGTAGACAACATATTAAAATATTCTGATATTTTCCTACCAAGCCTCCATAAGATCTTGCATACAAGGTACAAAGGAAAATGGATAAACAATCTGCTTTGCTACCCCAGTAACGTCAGTCCCACTCTTGGTCTCATATAAGGGACACTCATTGTTCTCACTGTCCCTTCACTCAGCTAGTGTGAAATTTCAAAATCCTTTCTTGCATAAACAGATTGCGTATATTCATGCAATGGTATACTACCCAGAAATATAAAAGAAGCTTAATGAAGCCCTGACTCAATGAGAGGAATCTCAAGAACTTAATACTGAATAAAATGTGCAAGACCTGGAACACATACAGTATGATTTAATTTATATCAAGTTAAAAACAGATGAGACTTATCAATGGTGTTAGAGGCCAGAAAGTGATTACTATGGAAGGCAAATGGAGTACCTGAAAAATTCCATGAGGGAATATTCTGGGGTAATAAGAAGATTTAATATCTTATTTTGAATGTAAACATCTAGATGTTTACAATTATGAAAACATCCAATTAAACACAATATCTGCATTCTAATATAAGTAAATTATACCTCAATTAAAAAAACACTTCTTTTTTCCATTGGATGTAACAGAAATCTTACTCAAATTAGATTTAGCAAAAAAGGGAATTGACTGTAGGACCTGGAAGTGTCTCAGGGAAGATAAAAGGAATTTACGTGGGCCGAAGAATGAACAGGAATCAGGGATTTGTATGCTTTTAAGATTCTCAGACTCCCACTAAAGCTAATTTTGGCACATCTGCTTCATTTTCTTTCCCTTATTCTACTTCTCAGTTGCAACTAATGGAATCACAAAGATGACAACAGTTTCTGAGTGTTAATGTTATAGGATGAGACAATCCTTCATCATTTATCAAATATGTATTGACTGCCATAATGTACCATGTACTCCTTCAGATCTTGGAGCTATACAAGTGATGAGTCAGACCAAGTCGATTAGAAGAATGCGTTCTAACTTAGAGGAAAGGAGATACGCAAGTAAACCAATATACCAAAGTGATAGAATTTCTGGTAATAATAAGAAAACTAAAGTAAAAGTTTACTTTGGGAAAAGTTTACTTTATATAAGCTTGTGAGGGAAAGCTGAAACTTGACTGAGTAAGAGGAGTCTATCATAGGAAAATCTGGAAGAAGTTCAAGTTTTAGGAAGAGCAATGTGAAATCTTTGAGACTGGAATGAATGCCATATTTCTGAGAAAGAAAAGTTATTGTAGCTGGACAAGGGGTAGAGTAATGGAAAGTGAAGTCCAAGAGGCAACAGGAGCTGTCCTGTGAAGCCTTGGAGATCTAGGCAAGGAGCTGGCTTTTATTTTAAATGTATGACAAAGCCATTCGTTTAAATCATGGGGGGAAATAGGATCTGATTTATATTTTGTAAATCTAAGATAATAGACTCTCACCAGTTGTTTCAGATATCCCTTTCTTAAGTTCTTAAGAGTAGTTTAAAATTCCCCAGAGAAAGGATCTGTATGTCTTGTCTGTATCAGGCTTCCATCCGATAATCAATCAGTTGTGGATCATATTACAGAGACGTGGTCACTTTTCTTCAATGAAGTATTTAGAGGAAAGAAGAAGTTTTAGAACAGCAGTGGTAAATACACAATCCTATAAATGCTCAGTGTAAGTCTCAATGCAAAAACTGAAGTTCTCTATGAATTTGTTTGATGCATTGCCAAGTAAAAGATGTGACACAAATGGAGAAACTTCAAGGGATTCATGCTTTGGAAATAGAGGTGGTTTGTGGCTTGGTTTGTGGTTTGTGTCTCTGTCGACATCATTCACTCCAGAAATGCTGATATTTTGACTTAATATTTTGAAGCAGGTCTTAGAAGAATCAGATGTGCCATTTTCCTTCAGCATAAACTGGATGGAATTACTGATGTCTCCAAGTGCAAATACTTCCCAACTTTCTTCCTTTGTGCTGCACTAGAGGTCTTGGGATCAGATCCATATTGTTTACTGGTATGTGTATCCAGAGCAAATGACATTGAGTAGGTATTCAATATACTTGTTGAAGTTAGGATGTTATACAAAATGAGTTCCTATATTATAAGTCTTTTCTGGAAACTTCAAGGAACTTGACAACTTCAGATTGCTGAAAAGAAAAACATTGCATTTCACTGAAAGAAAACAATTTGGGACATTATGGCTAGCTGGAACATTTGAAACACCTACCAGCAAATCTGATATTTTTGCTGGCTAAAGATAAAAGTTCCATGCATCGTCATGGCTCATTGCAGTAATTATCTTTCTTATTCCCTGTTACATCCTTAATGCCTAATACAGATCCTGATAATATAGTTCGTGAGTAATCAGTATTTGCTAAATTAATTATCATAAATGCATTGACATCAGGATTTTTGTGATTTATTTTGAAATAAGCCTTGTCTTCTGCTATCAAGTAGTCACTTTCATTAAGAAATAGTGCTTCTTTCACAGATTTTGTAAAAAATGAAAACAGAATATAAATTCCTTTTTCACTATGCAGAAAAATCTCTAGTTTTCCAGAGAAATCGAGACAGGGGCCTTGATTGAACCTGAGGAAGAAGCTTCATTTTCATGGAGGACTAGAGAAAGCCCTTTCTGAGCAGTTTGACAAGGAGACCTCATTGCTGGCCTGGATTGTTTGGTGGGTGATTTGATCCAAGCTTATCAGGTAACTTTCACTTTCAATGCCCTGCAGTCACTAACATCATTTCACTGAGAGTATCCCTGTGGCCAAGCTGTCCCACTAGAAGAAGAGATGGAGGCAGAGTGCTCAGTGAGCTGTCTAATAGCAAAACAAATGATCTGTAAAGCAGAGGCTCTAAAGCAACAAAATAAACTGGAACAACATTTTCTGTATATGTCTTATACATCTCAGGGGAGGCAGTCAATAGCTTTTAAAGAATCCCCGGTGAGCTTCTGACTCTAGAATGTAAAGAACCACAAATACACCAACATGCAATTTACAGATGAAACCACACACAGGTCAAAAAAGGACTCCTTCTTATAGCTTCTGTTGATAATGTTAATTTTCTAGCCACATGAAAAGCTTTAAATGAGGGGAAAAGGAAGAAAAGTAGGCATTAGACCAGGCACCCGGCTGGGGCTTCACATGTATTATCTTGTGAAACCCCCCTCACAATCATCCTGTGAAATAAACAACATGATTTCTGTTTTGCATATGAGAAAATCAGTCTCAGAGAGGTTAGTTAAATAGGCCAAATCTAGCAATCTGTTAAGTGGTAGAGCTGGAAATACAATGCAAATCTGTATATTATTTATGCCATGTACTCCTCGCCTGTGTTTTAAATCCAATTTCAAGTCTTGCTTAAACGCTTTTAATATTTCAATGACTGTCCTAGATTCCTTAGGTCTTTAAACACAATTGAGAGAGAGAGAGAGAGAAAGGAAAAGAGGGAGAGGGAGAGAAACTCCTAATATTGGGTTAAAATATGTTACAAAAATATACAAATAATAATCATAACAAAAGTAATAATGAATCTTTACTAACAATGATATATGCTTACATGCCATCTCTCTAATATCTATCATCAAATAATTTTCCATTTATTTTTCTCTGTATGAAGTAAAAGAAAAACCAAAGATATGAAAAAAGGTTTAGCTAAAAGAATACCCATCCCAGCCATGCATGGTTATGCTGAAGCCATCTCTTAAAAGCTAGCAACCTACTGTTAAATTTTTAGGGAAGTTGCAAGCCAGTTTTATACTTTTAGACTTGTTTCAAGTTGAAATCTTAATATTAGCAATGGTAGAAATATTTATACCATGGAAATTAAAATGGCAAACATAAAAAACCCCAGCACTTTTTTCCCCCCAGAAAGCCAGTTGTGGACTTTCATTAGCGTACGATGCAACCCTGTTCATATTGGCAGAAAATAAATTAGAGCCCCCAAGTTCGGGATTGATTAAATGAATTGAGGTACATTCATAGCAAACAGAAATAGTACAGCCTTAAAATGACATGTTAGACAAATAATTATTGATATAGGATAATATGTTAGATATATATTACTAGTTTTTAATTGGAGTTTGCAAAGTAGAAGTGCTATATCTCTTTTGTAAAAAATAAAAGATACAGGAAAAAAAGACTGGAGATATATGCAAAAGTTAAAACTGGCTATATTTGAATGATGGGATTATGAGTGATTTCTGTTATCTCTCTAGATTTTCTAAATGTTCTGCATTTGACATGAATTATGTTTATAGTATGTCTACTCTAAAGAATAAGATATTGGTGCTGTTAAGTTGATTTCTTTTGTCCTATCCTTGGTCATGGAGAATCACTGGAGTTGGCAGACCCAATACAGAGTGGCAAGTGGAGGGAAAAATATTATCATGCAGCAGAATTCATCTTAGACTTGAAACCAGAAGACCTGGATTTGAGTCTCAGTATTGTCCCTAATTGCTGGGTACTATTAGGCAAAACGTAAACTTTTCCTATAAAGCCAGGAGGGTCATACTGCCTTGGCCACTCCTGTAGAGCTAGTGGGAAGTCACAGTAACCTACTGAATAAGAAGTTTTGTAAGCACCAAATAAAAACAGGCACTATTAGGAGGCATTTTAAGGAATTCCTTATGTTATTTTAGATTAATTAACTTCTTATCATATCTGTTTTCCAAATTCTACTCCAATATGAAAACCTTGCCTCCTCTGTCCTATTTCTAATCACCTTCATTGTTTCTTTCTGGTTTTCTATGCTCCTTGTGTGTTGTGCTACTAAAAACTTCACTTAATTTTGTATTTTCTAAATGTTCTGTTAAAAAGTTACAAATGAAAAAAAAATAACGTCATCTCCACATAGTCATGAATCTGAATGATAAGCAATGAAATTCTACTATGTATTCTATGAAGTCCTGCTATATGCGACAAAGTAGAACTAATTGAAAACATCAAGAAATTACTATGTGAAGTGATAATAAAGAAACATATATGCCTTAGGGACATAGAACATGTATGTAGAAGTGAAATTTAGGGGAAATCAGCTAATTCTCTGTGCTTTAGTTCTGTTACTTGCAAAATAGAAAATTTCAATTTTTGTGTTGTACAGAAAAAAATATTATGAAGAATTACTTCAAAAGAAATCACTCTCCTTGACCCAAGAGACTTAAATATGCATTGATTTATTGTTGTGATTGTAATTCACATTTTAAGCGGTTACTTCTCATTTAACATCTACAGCTCTCTCAATAAACTGTAAGCTTTCTCAGATCATGCACGGAGCTATCCTGAGTACCTAATTCAATGGCATGTAGTAGCCACTCAATAAATATTTGTTCAATAAAGAAATGAATACTTAATGCAGAATGGATTGTTTTGAAATATAGAAGTGGGCCTAATAAAAAGAGAGTACTTTTGTTTGTTTGAATAAATTTACTGTCCTAGAAGGCTTCATGGCACAGAGAATGTAGCCCATTTCCTTTCAATGAGAGAAGGGATAAGGTTTGGGTTGGAAAGAGAGTAATTAATGGACTTGAGGCATGGCCTGATCAAAATGACAAACTTACATTAATCAGGTCCCAAATAGAAAAAGTCCTTACCTAGCTGAGAGAAAAATGAGAGCTCGGTCCACAGATATCTAGCATCTGCTGAGTCCATTGCATTACCCACCTCCCACCTCCCATTCCCACCTGCTCTGTCCCACACTGCAATCACCAGCTGCACCTGTGGAGTGATGCCTTGAAGAACTCGGGATAAGCCAGCAACTGAATGGTAAGGAACTGTTGCTCCTATGACCTGCCTACTGCTTCTGCTTCCAGCCCCCACAAAAATTATCCCGAAATTTATCTTATGTGAAAATAATTTTCAGTGAAAACTTCTGAGGTTTGGGATCTCCGAAATTCTAGACTGATGCGTCCTTACCTGATATGCTTTCTTAGCAAGAATAGTCTGTGCATGGGATGTTAATGGCTAAATCATATGAAATTATGCCCATCTGTCACAAAAGAATAGTGCCCTTTAGAGAGTGCTAAAGAAAACTACAGAAAGGGTAGAGAAGATGAGCTGCTATGAAAAGAGACTCACTGTTGCCAGTGAGTCTAACTGACAAACGTAATTAATTAAACATTAAGTATAGAACAGGGAATAATGGCAAGTCATAAATTATAGGCACAATTCATGTTATTTTTGTCTCCAGAAGTTAACACACAAAACCCCATGGCCAATTTAAAACTTTTCTGCATCAGAGGACTTGATAATGAAAGTAAAATAACAACTTTCACAATAAGAGGAAATATTCAGGAACCACGCATAAGGAATATATAAAGAAATCCTGCTACTCAACAGCAAAAAGACACACTGCCCAATTAAAAATTGGGCAAAACTCTTGAATAGACATTTCTCCAAAGAATATATAAATGGCCAAAAAGCACATGAAAAGATGCTCAACTTCATTACCATTAGGAAAATGTAAAACAAAGTCACAGTTAGATACCATCTTATACCCACTAGAATGGCTACTATAAAAAAAAAGGGAAAATTATAAATGTGGGAAAGGATGTGAAGAAATAGGAACACTCATTCATTGTTGGTGGGAATATAAACTGGTACACTGTTCTTCATGACAGTTTGGCAGTTCCTCAGAAAGTTAAATGTAGAATTACCATAACCTGGCAATCTCACCTAGGAATAGACCCAAAAGAATTGAAAGCAAGGACTTGAACATATATTTACACACCAATGTTCATCATGACAATTCACAGTCACAACGGATAAGCAAAATGTGGTATGTATGTACAATGGAATATTATTCAGCCATAAAAAGGAATGAAGTCCTGATCCATGTGACAAAGTGAATGAACTTTGAAGACATGTTGAGGGAAATAAGCCAGACAAAAAGAATGAATATTGTATGATCTACAATATGATCTCACTGATATGACATAGAGAATCAAACTGGCAGAGTCAGAAACTAGAATACAGGTTACCAGGTGCCAGTGTGTGGGTAGGGACTAGGGAGGTAATGCTTAAATTTCACAGAGTTTCTATTTGGAATGTTCAAAAAGTTTTGATAATGGATGGTGGTGATGGTAAGACAACATTGTGAACATAATTAACAGCACTAGATTATATATTTGAATGTGGTTAAATTTTAGATTATACATATGTTGCTGAAATACAAATTTAAAAAGCAACAGGCCTGAACAACACAAACAGGGAACCGTAATGTAAAGCATGGACTATCAAGTATAATTATAATGATACCTTTCCAATAATTGCAACAAACACGTGACACTAATGCAAGGTATTACTAATGGGGGGGGTGGTATTTAGTGTTCTAGTTTGCCAGATGCCAGAATGCAATACACCAGAGATGGTTTGGCTTTTAATAAAAGAGGATTTATTTAGTTAACATATAGTTCTTCAGAAAAGGGGCAGCTAACTTTCAACTGAGGTTCTTTCTTATGTGGGAAGGCACAGGGTGATCTCTGCTGGCCTTCTCTACAGGCCTCTGGGTTCCAGCAACTTTCCTGGGGGTGATTTCTTTCTGCATCTCTAAAGGCCTGGGCTGAGCTGCAAGTGCTGAGAAGAGGTATGCTGAGCTGCTTTTGCTGTGCTACATTGAGCTCTCTCATCTAATCACCAGCCTATTAAATCAAACATCATTCATTGCAGCAGGCACACCTCCTAGCCGACTGCAGATGTAATCAGCAACAGATGAGGTTCACATGCCATTGGCTCATGTCCACAGCAATAGAACTAGGCACTTTCACCTGGCCAAGTTGACACCTGAACCTAACTACCACATTTAGTAACAGTATTTTTTGCATGATTTTTCTATAAACCTACAACTTCTCTAATAAGAATATAAAAAGCATGGCCTTCCCAAACAATACATTCAGCTTTGTTTAGAATGCTTGTTTCCTTGTGAATGTAGCAGATGTCTCTCCAAATGACTCAATTACATGGATACTATTAAAGTTACTTCACAAAGAGCTGAAGTCAAGTGGTAAGTAGTAAAAATGAGGGCAAGAGTGTGGAGGAATAGGTTTTGGGTAACTAAAAGTGAAGAAAAAAGGTTACATATTTAAAAGCTGCTCTGTTTTTCTTCTCTAAAGAACCTGTTATTTTATCAGCAAAACAATATCTCTCTGTCTGTTCTTTCACATACAATTATAGGAATTTCTTAATCTCGGGAGGTTGCGAATATCTTCTAAGACAATAAATCCTTTTCTAGAATTATGCTACAGGCTCACAAAATACTTTTGCTAAGCCCTTTTAACAATGCCATATCAATAAGATTCCACTTTAGAGACATCAGATCCCACATATGTGACAGATAGAATGAGAGCAGGGGATTTAAAGTGAAATTTATTTTTCATGAAGAGAAAACAGAAAGTGCGTTGAGTACTGATTGAAAGGCAGCCATGAAAATAGGTTTGTTTCAGGACTTTCTGTTTTTTATTAGAAGCCATGCAGCTCTGAAAAAAAAATACCTGATCCTAACTCTGAGAAGAGCTAAAAAAATCTGATGATCGGCTTCTCTAAGCAAGTGGTGAGGAGAGACACAGATACCTGTTTTGTGTGATGCTGATGAGATAGATCATACCAATTTAATTGGTATAAGGAGTGAAATGGTTGCATAAATTTATCCCTCTTTGGAGGCTATTTTACTGCCAAGGCATTGTGGATTTACACCCAGCAGGGTAAAACTTCCTGAAAAGGGTAATTTCTATCCTGAACACAAAATCTAAAAGAAGTTAAGGAAGAGAATGAATTCTGCAAACTTCTTACAATTGCTAGTTTAAAAAAAAAAACAAAACTGCAACTACACGGTGTAAAGTGGTCCTTGCTAACTGTATGCAAAGTCTGTGAACCTCCCTACCTTGGAGCTCATCTCAATCAGCTACTGAAATGCATGATTATATAAAAATAAAACAGAAAAAAGTCTTTAAAAAATTGCATTCCCTCAGATAGTTCGAGGAGTTTCTGAAGGTAAGTCAAGTCCATTCACTTTGCGCAAGAGCAGAAGAATCTAGGAAAGAGACATGAAAGATTAATGACATTATAATTCAACATAATAGGGTTTGCCAACCACATTTCATACATTATCCACTAAATTAGCGATGCAAGGCAACAGGCTGCACGACAATGCAAAGATGAATGTCAAAGCAGCGATACTTGCACACTAATCACTCTAAAAAGAAAACTGTCCCTGAACAGCTCAGTAAAAACAATACCTGTGTGAGATACCTGACAAAAAAAAAAAACAACAACAAAAAACTCCAAAGTGAGTTAAGGTGAAAAACATTTCTATAAAGTACTATTTCATGAAGAAACTAGAGATACTTTCATCACACAGAGAACAGCCACAGAAGTCCATACCACCTGGAATTGTTCCTTGATATGGGAAACCAGTCAATTTCCAAACCTTTATTTCATTTCATCCTACTGGCAGCCCCCTGAGGTACAAATTATTGCCCTTATTTAACAGATGAGGATGGGGAAGTCTTAGAGAAGTTAAATAGCTTCCCCAGGGTCCCAGAGCGGGCCAGCCGGGAGCTAGACTCTAAGCCTTCTCGATCCAGGGCTCCTTCTAGAAGGAACTCTAAAGCAGTGCTTCTTAAACTCTTTATGGTAAGGGACATTTTTAAACTTCCAATTTGTCATTTTTATTTTGATGGCTTTGGTTTAACAAAAAGATTACTATGAAAATGAAAATTTTTCTTTAAAGACATAAAATATAGACTCAGTTTAGGGTTAGGTTCAAAAGATATAGAGTTACTCTGACAAATTGCTATAAAATTAAATTCTTACCTTCAATTATCATTGCAGACTGGTAACAGCTCCTGGGTCGGCAATGGCCCAGAGAACACACTTTGTGTAGCATTGCACTAAAGTACTGGTTGAACAATATATATTTGAGGATTCCCAAACCACATAAAATATAAAAACAAACAGAATGACTAATTGAACCTCTTCAGTTAGTCATTCCGTCTCCACTGGGACTCTCTTCTGAGGGTCAGAATATTTTCAGAAGACTTCAACATTTGGGCCCACCCTTGCTCTCGAGACAATTGCTCTGCAGGTGATGTGGATGATGTTCCTTTTGGGAGTGGGGTGGGGATGGGAATAGAGCTTGACAAGGCACAATTAACAAAAACTGTAGCCTGGCTGGCACGGCTCTCTTGGATCTTGCTTAACTCTATTCTTGCCCAGTTATAGCTTCAGAACTCTCTTTAGAAAGGCGACAGACAGTATCGCAAAGCTGAACCTGCATGACAAGTACTTTGTTTTTCTTAGCTTGTGTGTTAAAGATCAACAAAAATAGCAATTTTTCTGTAGATATTTCTAATCATAATTTACATTAGATTTAAAAGTTATCTCTATCATAGAATATTGTTTTTTATAAATTATTATCTCTATCAAAGAATGATATCCTCATTATTTTTATTTTAATGACTTGAAGGTAATGAAGATTATTAAGGGTAGGTTGGCTAGGTCCTTTTTCTTTCCACTTGAATCTCCAACTTCTTTAAAAATACATGATCTTCAACTTTTCTTCCTTCTCCTGTTACCATCCTATCTTGCTCTTCCCCTTCAAAATCAAACTTCTCGAAAGAATTACTTACACTGGTTATCACTATTTATCACCTTCCATTACTCCTAAACCCATTATGCTCTCTTTGCTTTTGTTTTGGTTTTTTTCCCCCAATCCCCATCATTTTTCTGAAACAGCTATGGCTAAAATTAGTAACTACCTCTTTACTACTACATATGATGGATCCACTTTAGGCATCCTCTTATTTAATAGATCTGGAATATCTGATATTGCTGGCTAGTACCTCCTTTGTTTTTTAAAAAAAATTTATAGAACAGAATGAACTAAAAAAAATAGCAAAAAGCCTGACCCACCTCCCACCAACCATTTCTCATTTTAAGATTTTTGATGGTTAGCTTGGAATCTTATTTCACAAATATTTATGAAATGTTTACAAATGTAACACACTGTTGTAAGTATTCACAAATATTCACTTATTTAATGTTATTAATGACTCTAAGAAATAGGTACTATTATTATACTCACGTTAGAGTGGAAGAAATTGAGGCCAGAGAATAATTGTTTCTTGTTGAAACTTTTTTTTTTTCTTGCACAAATCTACTGTGTAATTATCCAGACCTGCCCAGTTGCCATCTTGGGAATTCCCTTCACTGTTCTGTGTTGGATTTACTCTATACTTAATCTTGGGTTGCCCTCTATCTTGATTTTCTATGTCCTTTAACTTCTTAAGAAAGGGCCTGTGGGAAAAAAAAAACTTTATGGCTGAAAATATCTTTATTCTGTCTATATGCGCTTGTGTGATAATTTAGCTAGAGATAAAACTGTGGATTCAAAAAAGAAATCCCTTGGAAATCTGAAAGCATTGTTTTGTCTTCCAGGAGCCACTGTTGCTGATGATGAATCTGGCACTAGTCTATTTCTCATTCTTTAGCGTTTCAAAATTTAGTGTGAAGTGTCTTTCAGGTTTGTGTCAGGCAGAATTCTCAGTTGCCCAAGCTTTCCCAACCCTGGTGTGTGAATGTAACGGATTTTACTGCTGGATCAGGTTATGTGACTGGCACAACTGACCTTAACATAGGGAGATTTTTTATGGGTGGGCCTGACCTAAGCATATGAGTCCATTAAAAACAGAACTTCTTTCTGGATGGTTGTAAAAAAGGAAGTCAGAGGTTCAAATCACATAAAATAATTCAGTGCATCATTGCTGGCTTTAAAATGGAGGGGGTCACATGATAAAGAATATGGTGGTTTCTAGTCAGCAAGGAAACAGGGTCCTCAGTCCCACAATTGCAAGGAACTGAATTCTGCCAACAAGAATGAACCTGGAAACAGATTTTTTTTTCCCCAGAGCTTCCAGATGATTAAGCCTGATCAATACCTTGATTCTGAAACTTGTGATACCCTGAGCAGAGCACCAAGACCTACAGAACTATGAAGTAATAAATATGTGTTGTTTTAAGCAGCTGGGTTTCTGGTAATTTGCTATACAGTAGTCAAAACTAATACAAAGTTCCTGAATCATGCATCATGCTTGGCATACTGTTCGTCTTTTACTGTTAAGTGCTGTGAGTTACTTACACTCTTGGAAATGTTCTTGCATTGTTTCCTATTTCCAGAGTGCCTATTTGTTGGAAATTAGATCTTCTGCATTAACCCTTTTTTGTTGTTGTTCTTTTTATTGTTTTCCTAATATTTCTTAGCCTTTGGCTTTGGAAGATTTCATCAACTTCCAAGTCTTCTTTGTAATCTAATTTGACAAATGACATTTAATATTTAAGAGCTCTTTCTTGTTTCCTGATGGTTCCTTTTTCATTAGCAACTTATGTTTGTTTTGTTCACACAGAATTACTCTGATGATTCTAATCATCATTTTTTGAAAGCTCTCTTTTATTCTTGTTTCCTTCAGAGTCATTTTATTTTAGATTTTTTAAAAAATACTGATCTTTCTCTCATGTGACAGTTTTTCTCACATACCTGATGGTTCTTTTAAGAACGTAAGTTATACGAGAGCAGAGAATTTGTTTTTTCCATTGCCTATTAAACCTTTGACAAATATTTGTTGAATTAAGTGAATAGATGCATTAACTTCAGTTTCACAGGCAGAGCTTTCTGATGGAAAGTCACTGTTTTATGAAGAACAGTCCGGGAGCAATTCTTTTTAAGAGATGAATCCTCCAATATTTTGACAGGGATAAATGCTTAGCCATTATGAACACAGAATTGGTTCAAGGGAATCAGGAAGAATTGATGTTTCTGTGTATATCTTTATTCTATGCCCTTGTTTTCAACCCTGATAATGACTTCTGGTCATATCATACCTAACTGTAAAGCTTCTCCAGTGTGTGTAAAGCATGTAAGCCTCCTCCATGATTGGAGAGCCTGTCTTTACATATTTGAGCTAATTCTAGCTTCCTCCACTTTTTTTTTTAACTTTTTTTATTGTATAGTATAAAATATATATACAAAGCAAAGACATAAAAATGCAATAGTATTCAAAGCATTCTTCAACAAGCAGTTACAGGACAGATCCCAGAGTTTGTTATGGACTACCATACGATCCTTCCATATTTTTACTCCTAGCTGCTCCAGAATATAGGAGCTTAGCGGCTTAAATATTTTTTTACCATCACAATTGACTTTTATTCCTTATTTTTTTGTGAAAAATAACATATATTCAAAAAAGCTATAAATTTCAAAGCACAGAAGCACAATTAGTTGTAGAACATATTTCAGACTTTGACATGGGTTACAATTTCACAATTTTAGGTTTTTACTTCTAGCTGCTCTAAAATACTGGAGACTAAAAGCGATATCAATTTAATGATTCAGCATTCATACTCATTTCTTAAATCTTATCTTCTCTGTATAACTCCACCATTACCTTTGATCTTTCCATCTTTCTCTTTAGGGGTGTTTGAGCTATGGCAATTCTAAATTTTTCATGCTGGAAGGGTCTGTCACTAATATGGGGTAAGGAGATGAAACTATTAGATGTTCTGGAGAGGCTGGGCTAGGTTTCAGGACTTATCTGGACCAGGGACCCATCTGGAGGCTGAAGGTTTCTGGAAACTTACTCTAGTGCATGGAACCCTTGTGGAATCTTATATATTGCCCTAGGTGTTCTTTAGTTTTGGTTGGAATGGACCTGGTTGGGGGTTGGCAGGTTATGATAGGTGGCAAGGTCTACCTGAAGCTTGCGTAAGAGCAACTTCAAGAGTAGCCTCTCGATTCTACTTGAACTCTCTGCCACCAATACTTTATTAATTACACTTCTTTTCCCCATTTTGGTCCGGATGGAATTGTTGGTCAACCTCATTAGCTAATGGTTCACCCATCTCTAGTTTCTATGAATCTCTGAGTCCCCTATATTCTGTATTATAAGCCTCTGATTAATTCTTTATCTGATCATAAAAGTGGAATCATACAGTATCTATCCTTTTGTGTCTGGCTAACTCCACCCAGCATTATGTCCTCAAGGCTCATTCATCTTGTCATGTGCTTCAGGACATCATTTTGCATTACTGCTACATAATATTCCATCATATGTATATACCACATTTTGTAGATCCACTTGTCTGTTGATGGGCATTTGGTTTGTTTCCATCTTTTGGCAATTGTGAAAAATGCTGCTATGAACATCAGTGTGAAAATGTCTGTGTCGTTACTTTCAGCTCTTCTGGGTATATACCAAGTAGTGGTATTGCTAGGTCATAGGGCAACTCAATATTTAGTTTCCTAAGGAACCGCCAAAGAGTCTTTCATAGTGGCTGCACCATTATACATTCCTACCAGCAGTGCATAAGTGTCCCAATTTCTCTACATCTTCTTCAACATTTAAAGTTTCCTGTTTGTTTAATAGCAGACATTCTTATAGGTGTGAGGGGGTATCCCATTTTAGTCTTGATCTGCAGTTCCCTTACAGCCAATGAAAATGAGCATCTCTTCATGTGCTTTTGAGCCATCTGTATTTGCTTTTCAGAAAAATGCCTATTCATATCTGTAGCCCATTTTATAATTGGGGTCTTTGTTCTTTTGTTGTTGAGTTGTATGATTTCTTTGTATACATAGGAAATCAAACTTTTGTTTGATATGTGAATTCCAAATATTTTCTCCCATTGAGTTGGCTGCCTCTTCATCTTCTTGACAAAGTCTTCTGAAGTACAGAAGCATTTGATTTTGAGGTGTTGCCATTTATCTATTTTTCTCTTTTGTTACTTGTGCTTTGGTTATAAAGTTTAGGAAGCTACCTCCTATTACTAGGTCTTGAAGGTGTTTCCTTACATTTTCTTCTAGAAGCTTTATGGTGCTAGTTCTTATATTTAGATGTTTGATCCACCTTGACTTAATTTTTTTGTAGGATGTAAGATAGGAATCCTTTTTCATTCTTTTGGCTATTGATATCCAGTTCTCCCATGCCTAATTATTGAAAAGACAATTTTGTCCCAGTTCAGAGGATATGGGGGCCTTGTCAAAAATCAGTGGACCATAGACTTGATGGTCTATTTCTGCACTCTCGATTTGATTCCATTGGTCAATGCTTCTGTCTTTGTGCTAGTACCATGCTGTTTTGACCACTGTGGCTTTATAATAGCTTTTAAAATTAGGGAGTGTTAAACCTCCCACTTTGTTCTTTTTTAGGATGCTTTTTAGCTATTTAGGATCTCTTTTCTTTCCACATGAATTTGGTAGTTAGCTTTTCCAAATCTTCTAAGTAGGTTGTTGGAATTTTGATTGGCACTGTGTTAAATCTGTAGATTAATTTGGGGAAAATTGACATCTTAACTATATTTAGCCTTCCTATCCATGAGCAGGGAATTCTTCCCACTTATTTAGATCTCCTTTGATTTCTTTTAGCAATGTTATGTAGTTTTCTGTGTACAAGTCCTTTATGTCCCTAGTTAAATTCATTCCTTAGTACTTGATTCGTTTAGTTGCTATTTTGAATGGAATTTTTTTCCTTAACTGACTCCTCAGCTAGGTCGTTGCTTGTGTATAGAAATGATACTGATTTTCATCAATTTTATATCCTGCCACCTTGCTGAATTTATTAGCTTCAAGTAACTT
The DNA here is from genome assembly GCA_004026745.1 of Myrmecophaga tridactyla. Classification (NCBI taxonomy): domain Eukaryota; kingdom Metazoa; phylum Chordata; class Mammalia; order Pilosa; family Myrmecophagidae; genus Myrmecophaga; species Myrmecophaga tridactyla. The sequence goes on from PVIY010004204.1 coordinate 51,663, forward strand.
TGCTGTAGATTTCTCAAGATCTTCCAAGTATAGTATCATATCATCTGCCAATAATGAGAGTTTTACTTTTTCCTTTCCAATTCAGATTCCTTTTATTTCTTTCTCTGCCCTGCCTGATTGCTCTAGCTAGAACTTCTAGAACAATGTTGAATAGTAGTGCTGACAGTGGGCATCCTTGTCCTGTACCTGATCTTAGGGGGAAAGCTTTCAGTCTCTCTCCATTGAGTATGATGCTGGCTATCAGTTTTTCATGTATTCCCTTTATCATATTGATGTAGTTACTTTTGATTCCTATCTTTTGGAGTGTTTTTATCAGAAAAGGATACTGAATTTTGTCAAATGCTTTTTCAGCATCAATTGAGATGATTATGTGATTTTTCCCTTTTGATTTGTTAATGTGCTGTTTTTCATTAATTGATTTTCTTGTATTGACCCATTCTTGCATTCCTGGTATAAACCCCACTTGGTCATGGTGTATAATTTTTTTAATGTACTGTTGGGTTCTATTTGCCAATATTTTATTGATAATTTTTGCATCTAGCATCTATGTTCATTAGGGAGGTTGGCCTGTAGTTTTTCTTTCTCATAGCATCTTTACCCGGTTTGGCATTAAAATGGTATTAGCTTCATCAAATGAGTTAGATGGAGTTCCTTTTTCCTCAATTTTTTGGAAAAATTTGAGCAGGATTGTTGTTAGTTCTTTAAGGAATGTTTGATAAAATTTCCCTGTGAAGCCATCAGGCCCTGGGCTTTTCTTTGTAGCAAGATTATTGATGACTAATTGAATCTCTCTTTGTTTATGATTGGTTTGTTGAGATCTTCTATTTCTTCCTGAGTCAATGTGGTTTGTTTGTGTGTTTCCAGGAATTTGTCCATTTCATCTAAGTTGTCTAGTTTGTTGGCATATAGTTGATCATGGTATCCTCTTATGATTTCTTTTATTTCTTCAGGGTCTGTGGTAACGCACCCCTTCTCATTTCTGATTTTGTTTATTTGCACCCTCTCTCTTTTTTCTTTGTCTGTCTTGCTAGTGGCCCATCAATTTTATTGATTTTCTCAAAGAGCCAATTTTTGGTGTTATTGATTCTTTCTACTGCTCTTTTGTTCTCTCATTCATTTATCTTTGCTTTAATCTTTGCTATAGGCATTTAGGGCAATAAATTTCCCTCTCAGCACAGACTTTGCCACATCCCATAAGTTCTGATAAGTTGTATTCTCATTTTCATTCATCTCCAGATAGCTACTGATTTCTCTAGCAACTTCTTCTTTGACCCACTGGTTGTTTAAGAGTGTGTTATTTAATCTTCATATATTTGTGAATGTTCTCGTTCTTTGGTGGTTATTGAGATCCAGCTTCATCTCATTGTGATTAGAGAAACTGTTTTGAATAATTTAAGTGTTTTTAAATTTATAAAGCCTGTTTTGTGCTGCAGCATATGATCTATCTTGGAGAATGTTCCATGAGCACTAGAGAAGAATTTATATCTTTGTGCTTTGGGGTGCAATGACCTATATATGTCTCTTAGGTCTAATTTATTTTTCAAATTATTTAACTTCTCTATTTCCTTGTTGATCTTCTGTCTGGTTGTTCTATCTATAGAAGAAAGTGGTGTATTGAATGACTTCAATACTACTATTATTGTTGAAATATCTATCACTCCCTTTAGTTTTGCCAATGTCTGTCTCATGTACTTTAGAGTTTCTTGATGGGAGCATAAACATTTATGATTACTATATCTTCTTGGTGAATTGACCCTTTAATTAGTATATTGTGTTATTCTTTGTTTCTTATGATGTCTTTACATTTAAAGTCTATTTTGTCCAATATTAGTATAGCTACTCCTTCTTTCTTTTGGTTACAACTCACATGGAAAATCTTTTTCCATCTTTACACTTTCAGTGTATTTGTATCCTTGTGTCTAAGATGAGTCGCTTGTAAGCAGCAAATTGCTGGATTATGTTTCTTAATCCATTCTGTCAATCTGTATCTTTTAATTGGTGAATTTAGTCTGTTAATATTCAAATTATTATTGAAAATGTGTTCTTGAATCTGCCATCTTAACTTTTTAATTTTATTTGTCAGATCTATATATTCTTTTCCCTTTTTGTATTCTTTAAATTACCTTTAGTGGCATTCCTCAATTCTGTGCCCTCCTCCAGACCTCCTTCTCCTGTCTTTTTTGTTATCAGCTGGCAAAACTCCTTTTAGTATTTCTTGTGGGGCTGGTCTCTTGTTGACAAATTCTTCCAGGACCTCTTTGCTTGTGAAAACTTTAATCTCTCCCTCAGTTTTGAAGGACAATTTGCTGGGTACAGGATTCTTGGCTGGAAGTCTTTCTCTTTCAGGATCTTGATTATATCATACCACTGCCTTCTCGCCTCCAGGGTGCTAGCTGAGTAGTCAGAACTCAGTCTTACTTGGTTTCCCTTATATGTAGTAGATTGTTTTTCTCTTGCCACTTCCAGGATTTTCTGCTTCTCTTCAACATTTGACAGACTGATTAGTATGTGCCTTGGGGAATGTCTATTTGAATTTATTCTGTTTGGAGTTTGTTGGGCTTCTTTGACCTCCATATTTATGTGCTTTCTGAGAGTTGGAAAGTTTTCCCCTATTATATCCTCAACTACTCTTCCTAGCCCTTTACTCTTCTCTTCTCCTTCTGGGACACCAACAATTCTTATATTTGTGCTCTTTGTTTTGTCTATCATTTCCTTGAGTTCCAATTCAATTTTTTTCTATCTTTTTTGCCATTTGCTGTTTTGAGTCTTTGAAGTCAATTATCCTGTCCTCTATGTCACTTACTCTCTGTTATGTCTCTTCAAATCTGGTGTTGTGTGCCCCTAGTATGTTTTTTATTTGATCAACAGAGTCTTTAATCTCTGCAATATCCTTTATTTTTCTATTTATTCTTTCAAATTCCTCTTTGTGCTCTTCTACTGTCTTCTTGATCTCCTTTATGTCATTTGCTATCCCACTTATTTTATTTGGTAGAGTTGTATGAACATCTTTGATTAGTTGTTCCAATGTCTGTGTCTCCTCTGGTGTTTTATTTTGATGATTAGGTAGGGTTATATTTGTCTGCAATGTGATATGCTTAGTGATCTTCTCCTGTCTTCATGGCAAGTAAATATCTTGGTTGATTTACTTGGGAGTTGATTTCTTTCAGTAGTCTAAGGCCTTGTGTTTGTGGGATGGTTGTACAGCAGGGATCAGGGCATGGGGTGGGGTACTCAGTGTGGTGATTTGTTTCAGGACAGGTATAGATGCAGGTTGAGGATGTTACACTGATACTTGTGAACATGGGCACCCAGCAGCCAGGGAGGATGTAGCTGTGCAGGTGCCCCAGTCTGGGAGGTGTAAGCCTGATGTGCACTGGTCTAAGGCATGGTGCTCTTTGTGTGCTTGCATAGAGCTTTCGCAGCAGGTTGGCATTATGTCTTCATGGATTGGGGGCAGATGTGACCCAGCTGTGCAGGTCGGCACTTTCTCAGAGCTGGGAAGTGTGGCTGAGGGCCGTGTGCATGTGCGGTTCTAGGACTGCTGTAAACTGAGGTTCCCAGAGCTGAATGACATGATTGTGGGCCCGTGCACATGCATGGGCCTGGGAGTGCTGTAAATAGATGCACAGAGCTCGGGGTGGGGGGGTGAGGCTGTGTGACACTATGGGCAGGGGGCAGGGGTAGCCTGGGTTTGGAGGTCACTGATCGCCGCAGCCTTTATGCGCTGACAACAGCCTGCAGGGAAGAGGGAGTGGAGAAGGCAGTGTTCATGAGGGAGGCAGGAGAGGTGGGTTAGGCTGCACTTGGGGTGGGGGTGTGGGGCAGGTACATGCACTGGGGGCTGGTGGGGTGGGGGGTGCCTGGAGTGCAGGGAATGGGAGTGGGTGACAGGTTTTGGGTGCGTAGTAAGTCACTGGTCATGGGACTGCGCTGGTGAGGGTAGTGTGCGCGAGGAACACAGCCTGGCTTACTTCCCAGTCCTGGGCTCCTGTCCATGCTCTATTGTGGACTTCGGACCTCTGCACCTCTGCACCAGACTCCAGCCTTCTGCCTCTCAGTTCCTCAGCCTCTGCAACCAGGGCTGCCCCATGTGGTGCAGAAGGCTCTCCCAGGTCAGCTGCACTCCCGAATCGCCACCTCAGTCGTCCTCCTGTCCCTTCTCTAACTTTTCCATGGAGCAGGGCTAATCTCAAGCTACTCTATTTGGCCATCTTCCTGGAAGTCCTCTACTTTGTTTAATCAGTAAATACTTTTGATCCTTTTTCCAGAAATGTGTCCATGTCTTTATCTACTGAAGATTCTCTCCATTGTCTTCATTGTTGACAATGTATAGCATTTTTAATTCACTATTTTCATTTTAATGGAATATCAAGAGGTGTTCAAGAAATAGAGGAAATAAACATGCTCAGTCCACCATCTTGAAGTCCACTCTCTACTTCTCAGTGGTCTTTTTACCTCTATTTCTGTGACACCATATATCTCTTACCAAAGTTTGAAGAGAAAACAACCAAATTAAACTGATATAAATTAAATTTTGAATAAATGACACTACTCAATCCTAAAAAGAGTGGTTAGTGTCAGGGTAAAAGATTATTTTGAGCAAAGAGACTTTCTTTAAAGGAGCTCTCAAATATACTCTACTTATTTGCAGAAATCCTGGGAATAAGAAAGGAGCAAATGAACATTTGGATTCTCTATTCTTTCTTAGTGGATAAAGGCAGAGAAAATTTGGTTGAGCAGGAGGCTCAGTTCTCACAGAAAATCTTAAAATCATTAAGCTAGATGTCTTGGGCAGGACCCTTGAGTAAAAGAAGGAAATAAATATTTTTGTAGCCAAACAGATTTCTCATGTGTTAAAGGCACTGCCAGAAGTAAATCCCAACTGGTCTAAGGGAAGGCTCAAACTATGGCTCATGGGACAAATCTGGACCATCACCTGTTCTGTAAATAATGTTTTCTTGAAACACAGCCATGCCCATTCATTACATATTCTATATGGCTGCTTTTGCAGTATGACAGCAGAGTTGATAAGCTGTGACAGAGAACATATGGCTCATCAAGCCTAAAATATTTACCATTTAGCCTTAACAGAGAATGATTGTCTACCCCTGTTGTAGGCAAAGAGGATAATCCCATTCCCCTTGTCAGTAATTATTCAGGAAAGGGCTTGTAACCAATAGTTCCCAGTGATATGTGAAGAAAAGAGAGCTGTGGAGTTTGGAGGAAAGATTCACCCTGCTAAGGACCAGTCCTTTTTCTCCAGCTGGGTATTGTATCTGAAAGTGAGGATGACAGAGAGGGATTGTAGAAAGGAGCTGGTTCCTCAGTAATGGATTTGAATCATCAAATTAGCCAAACAAGGAGCTGCCCCTCCTCAAGGCTTTTTGCTTTCTGAGATAATAAATGCTCCTTGTTTAATCATTTTGAGTTGAATTTCTGTTCTCTACGGTAGAAAGTCTCCTGACTGTAGCACTGGCCCACTTTCAATACGAAGCTCTGTTGGAGGAGAGATGAGGAAAACTAGGTTTCTATTTTCATTTTCTCCCACATTATCTTAGGACTGTGCTACCCTGGCTAAATCTCCACCTTTTGTGGAGAGGAGACCAATTCCTATAAATCGAATCCTCTTCAGAAGTGCAGCCTCATGTCTGTCCCAGCTTCTACTTGGGTCTTCTGTCTGTTAGAAAGGTCTAGGAAATTCATGCCACAGAAAGCAATTCTTTTGAAGCAAGGAAGTGTGACTGTGTGGACTCTTGGTTTCTCTAAACTGCTTTCTTTACTTGGGGATTTAAAAAAGATAGTATTTAAATACAAACATCAACTGTATCAGAGTTTCCAGTTTTTATAAATTTTTAACAAAAATACAGATTTCAATTCATATTATGTATAGTTAGGTTTTAAACTTTTGTGTGTTTTTCTCTAAGTGATGGAATAAAATCATGATAGTTTCTAGAAGTATAAGATGATTATTTCATTTTGTCTTGCTAATAAATACTTACTGAGTAAAGCATTTTATGTGATATCCCAAAGTAGTACCTTAAATTGAATTTAGTAAATCCAGTAACTTAAACTCCTTTGATTCACTACCTAATCTCCATAAATCAAGGTTCCTCAGAGAACTAATTGAAGCTATTTTCCCATTTGTACTTGAAACAAGTATTTTTGCAATGCAACCCCACTTCATAATAAAATTCTTGCTGGTAAATTCTCTTCTAGTATGTAATTGTGATGGCCCTGAAGGTGCTTTTAATTTTGTTAGGGGAAAACTGTTCATGCTACTAGGTGCAGAAATCATAAACTAAAGGCAAAATTCCCAATGCACTCAGAGAAACCTGGCTCTTATTACTTACATCTATATATTTTATCTGCTTAATCTTTTATACAGTTTCTTTTTGCTACAAGGGGAAAAGCAGACACAGATTTCTAAAGGAGGATTTTGAAGCATATAGTAAAGGCAAACTGCTGAGCACTTTTAGAAATATTTTATATTCTTACACAAAATATTCTATCTTTTTTAGCATCGTTGCACTTAAATGCTATTTACATGTATTAGTCTGATTTTGGCCTTAAAAGCGTAGCAGCTACAATTTATCAATATTCTTAATCTGTTAGACATTCACTATATAGATCCATTTAAATCTGGTAATACCTCACTATCATATTACATTATATTGTATTTATTATATTATATTATAAATGTTACCATTATTTTGTGGAAAAAGAAACCAATACTTATAGAATAGGTAACTTGGTCAGTGTCACATAGCTTATAAGTGGCAGAGTCACTCTACAAAGTCTGATCTGTCTGACCAGAGTCACCCTGCAATTTTCATAAAACAAAAAGAAATTAATCAATTTATATGAATTATCAAATTAATAAGAATGATTATAATAAGCAATAATTTTATAATAATTGAAACTATAAATGTCTGGATCAGTTAGAACCAGAAGACATATTTCGTTTTCAATTGATAGTTTCCACCCTATCCCCTTGTCCTTCTAATAAAAAAATAAAAACATTTGTGAAATAAACACCTATTTATTCCAAAGATCAAAGTGGACAAAGCTCTTTCACCTCCATGAAACCCAAAACTGATCCCTAGATTTTCCCCATTAAAAGCTATCTGGCCTCTGTGTTCTATGTCTCAGGGAAAGGGCTATGGTTGAAAAGTCCAAAAATATAAGGGTCAGACAAAAACAACAAAAAGTATATCACACAATAAACTTAAAATTATATATGTGCACCAGCATGTGTGTACATAAGAAAAGCACAAAAAAAGGTTGTTAAAATGATAATACTGATCATCTGCGCAGCCTATAGTTTTATAGACTGAATTTTTTTAAGGACATATATTGTTAATATAATCAGAAAAAAATAAAGCAGTTTGCATGATGGGTACATGACAAAGTCCAGAAATGGAAGGGCCAGACTCCTCCACTCTCATATCAATTCCCTCACCTTGTTCTTTCAATTTTACAGCATAAGAATTTCTTCAAGTAGTTCATTTTTCTAAATTTCCCTTAATACTAAATATTTAACATTCACCTGAATGGTCTCCAAACTGTCATTCCTTTATCTACTCATATTTCTCAGCTGACATACGCTTTTATCCTTTCTAACCTATCCTTTACAGTATAGCCAAAGTGATTTTTTTCAAAACATAAACCTGGTTATTTCACTATCCTTCAACGTTTTCCATGTTCTTATAGTCAAGCAAACATCCCAACATAATCAATGATGCCTACATCCCCTGATTTATGCCCTAATCCAGCCTGGACTTACTCCTCTATCCTTTACTGTTCTTTAATTTCCAGTCACAATGGTGTTCTTTTGGTCCCTCGGAAATCACCAAGCTATTTCCCACTTCAGGCATTTGTAGATTTCCACCTCTGATGGGAATTTCTTATAAACTTGGCCTACCCCATTTCATGGGTCTAACTAATTTCTACTCATCCATGACATCTCAGATCAGATATCACTATGAAGAATCCTTTTCTGCACTCCCACACTAGAACTGGGCTCATGGCTATATGTTCACTTAACATTATATACGTTTTCTTCATAACATATATGATAATTTATATGATTATTTCATTAATGTCTGTTACACTTGATAGTCTCTAAGTATGAACACAAGTATGTTCATTTTTCTCCATGCTATTTTTTCAGCTCCAAGTGGTCATTTAATATGTGTTAGATAAATGGGGTGCATGGGTGGCTCAGTGGCAGAATGCCCACCTTCCATGTGGGAGTTCTGGGTTTGATTCCTGGACCATGCACTTCCCCCCTCCCCCCCCAAAAAAGAAAAAAAAATGTGTTAGATAATGGATAAGTGCATGAATAGACAAAGTAATAGAACAACCTAATCAAACCCATTCCCAGGATGAGAATCCCCAAGAAACTGATGACACAGAAAAGATTGGCTACATATTCCAAGATGTAGGCAGATCTAGAAGCACACAAAGAATGAAAAACATGGTCCATTACGGAGTTCTCTTCTGACTATGTATACTTACAAGCCCCTCAAACCTCTGTCATACCCAAAGAGTGAGTCAAATTGAGCTAGCCAGGGCTATGCATAGCTGTTTTTTTTTTGTTTCTTTTTTTGTTTTTTTTTTGCATGGGCAGATACCAGAAATCGAACCTGGGTCTCTGGTATGGCAAGTGAGAACTCTGCCTGCTGACCCACCGTGGCCCGCCCCCCATGCATAGTTTTTTAAAACTCTTTATAAGGCAGGAATTAAACAGGTTAAAATAGGCCAACTATTAAAGCAGAAAATATCAGATGTAAGAAATTATATAAAACGACTACATCCTATAGATCATTTGTCACTCAGTTTAGTTTCACTGGAGTTTAAAAGACGACACCATCCTTAATCCTTTCAAGGTGAATGCATTATCATGAAACCTATTATATGTAGTGTAAATACATATGCTTTACTTATCACTAAGCCTTTTATATTCCCCCCACCCCAAAAATAATGAAGGCATTATCCAATTTTATTTTTTAGGAAAACAAAACAAAACAAACCTTTGTCATTTTTCTTGGTAAGTGATCAGATTAAAAGGATGCTTCTGATGAGCATGTTCTAGGAAAATATTTTAGTTCATCACATAGAAAAAAGTTATGATTTTTAAAACTTTAAACATTTTCGCTTGAAGTGTTACATATACACAAAAGTGCACAAATCATAAGTATACAGTTCAATGAAATTTCAGTGTGAATACCTCTAATCAATACCTTCCATACTATTCAATAGCCACTAACCACACACAACTATTTATATTTAAATTAATTAAAGTTAAGTACAGTTTTCATTTCCAGACAAGATGAAATAACAGAGGACATATTTACTGTTTCAACTGAAACAATTAAAAAAACAGACAAAATATAGGTGTAAAAAATGGCCGTCATGAATCCATCATTATATTTCAGGAAACAAAGGACAATGATCTCTTAGAGATGTAAAAACAGGTGAGCCCTCTCTTTGTCCCATCTTACTGCCTGGAGGTTTCCAGGTAGCAGCATTGAGAGGGGAATCCAGGCAGAGTCTAGTGCTCTCTCTAATTGAGATGGATCTGGGATTCCTCAGAGCCCAGGATGATTGGAGTACATGAGGCAGAATATTGTAGAGGAGAGGTGCACAGAGAAATAACTCCAGAAATTTGCAGAGTCAGCTTGAGTTTTCAGTTCAGTGCTAAGCAGTACATGTGTGAGAAAGTTACCCAAGGCCAGAACTATCCAAAGGACTAGAGGGACTGTGCCCAATGCCATTTCGAAAATAGTGTTTTTCCCAACAGCCAAGGTAGAAATTTTATAATTGGCAAGGCATGAGCTAGAATGCTAAGAAGGATATTAGCTCAATAGAGAGCAAAATTTAACCCTAGACAGAAGAAATTATCCCTGGCTGACCTATATAATCAGTATAGTGTGAGGTTATAACATATGTAGTAGTAAAATGAATTAATAATACAAAGGCCAGGAAGAGAGAAACAAAAGTTTGCTCTTATATCTTATATATGAAGTGATGCACTATTACTTGAAGGTAGGCAGACAGTGATAAGTTAAAGATGTATTTTGTAAAACCCAAAGCAACCAGTGGACTAACCAGAGTTATAGCTAATAAGTCAACAAAGGAGATAAAATAGAATCATAAAAAACTAGAAGAGGAAAAAGAAAACAAACAACATATTTGACAAATGGAAGACAATTAGAGAGCTGTTAGGTTTAAAGGCAGTTATAACAATGGTTCACATTAAATGTTAATGGTCTAAACATCTAAAAGGCAGAGATTACTAGATCAAATAAAAAAGCAAACCTCAAATACATGTTATATATAAGAAAGCCATTTAACATGTAAGAGGGATGGGAAAGGATGGGGTATAAATATAACAGGCTAACACCAAAAGAAAAGAATGCTGGCATAGTTTTATTAATATCAGAAAAAGTAAATTTCAGAGCAAAGACTATTATCAGGAAAAAAGAGGGTAATTTCCTAATGATAAAGCAGCTAATTCATCAGAACACATAACAATCCTAAATGTTTAGGCACCTAATAACTGGATTCACAATATATGAAGGATAATAAATAGAACTGCAAAGAGAAATAGACAAACACAAAAATGTATTTGGAGATTTCAACACCATCTCTCAATTACTGATAGAACAGGTGAAAAAATATAACAAGTAAGGGTATAGAAGACCTGAACAATATTATCATCCAACTTGACCTGACATTTTATAAACCACTCCAACCCACAACATGAAAATACACATTGTTTTTAGATGCTCATGATGCATTTGCAATTTAGGCTATATGCATGGGTTTTTTTGTTTGTTTTTTGTTTTGTGTACATATACATAAATAACTAAATTCTGAATTCATATATAATGAAATATAATTAAAGGGAAATGATATTTCCAGTGACACCTTGTGTCCTGGTGCTTGTTTGTTTACAAAGATAAACATCTATTCTTTAGCCAATACCTATAAATAATATATTCTCTCTTCCTTTCTATTATACTTCAGCTTGTTTTCTTTTCTTTCTAATCACAATACCTGGTTTACATGACCATCCATGCTTGACGAAATTTAGATATAAAATTTCAAGTTTATATTTATAGGGTAAATAGCATATTGAAATTTCACATGGAACAAGAGGAGAATGAAGAAGTTGGAATTACGTTAAGCTACAGTGAAGTTTAATAAATAATTCCTGTACTTTAGTGAGCTGGCATCAGTGGGCCAAAAATTTGGTTGTATCAATGATGACCAACAAGACTTTTGACTTTGTTCTGAAATGCCAAAACACATCTGTTCCATTCCTTAATTTTCGGGCAGTTATTTTCTCATAAGTATACTATCTAATGCAGGACTCTGATTGTGTCATCCATACATCAGTCAGTTAATTTAGACTATATTTTAAGGCAGAAAATAAGTCCCAACCCACACAAGACTCAGGTCATAAAAATTATGCTTTCTGACTGTGATGGAATTAAATGAGAAATTAGTAACAAAAAGATACCTGAAAAATCTCCACATATTTAGAAACACAGTAGCACACATAAATAACTGAGGAATCAAAGAAGAAATAAGAAAAAAGAAATTAGAAAGTATTTTGAACTGAATTAAAATGAAAAAGAACATTTCAAAATTTGTGGTATCCAACAAATGATGTACTTAAAGGGAAACTTACAGCATTAAAGCCCTATAATAGAAAAGAAGAAAGGTTTCAAATCAATGTCATCAACTTTCTCTGTAAGAAACAGGAAAAAGAAGTACCACTTGAATGTAAAGTAATCCAAAGAAAAGAAACAATAAAGGCAAAAATTAAATAAATAAAATAGAAAAAAGAAAAATATAGAAAATTAATGAAACCATTTTGAGCTCAATAAAATTGTAAAACCACTATCCAGATTCACCAAGAATAAAAGAGAAAACACCAAATAAGCAGTATTTGGAATGAAAGAGTCAACATCAGTACAGATTCTATAGATATCAAAAAAGAAAATAAGGAAACAGGATAAACAACTTTATGGCAATAAATTCAACAGCTTAGGTGAAACTGACAAATTCCTTGAAAGACACAAACTACCAAAACTTACTTAAGAAGAAAAAGGTAACATGAATGGATGTATAGCTATTAAAATAGTTCAATCTGTACTTTAAAATTTTCCCCAAAAGAACAAGCAAAGAAACAAAACTCCAGACCCAGATGGCTTCACTGGTAAAGTCCACCAAACATTTACTTAAGAAATAATATCAATTCTGCATAAACACTTCCAGAAATTTGAAGAGGAAAAAATATTTCCCAACTTATTCTATGAGGCCAGCATCACTCTGACACCAAAATCAGATATAGGTATTACTACAAGGTAAAAAGACTACAGGCCAATAGCACTCATGATAAAAATTTGTAGCAATTTGAACCCATTCATATATTAAAGGATAATACATAATGACGAAGTGGTGTTTATTCTAGGAGCGTAAGATGGGTTTAATATTTGAAAATAAAATAATGTAATTTACCATATTAACAGACCAAACAAAAACAAAGGCAAAATATATGATCATTTCAACAGATGTAGGATTATCATTTGCCTAATTCAACATCCATTCCTGATACAAACTTTCAGGAAACAAGGGATCGAAAGCAGCCTCAATCTGATAAAGAGCTAGTATTATAATTAATGGTGAAAGCCTGAATTCTTTCCCCCTCCTAACAATAAGAACAAGGCAAGGATGCTTACACTTCTATTCAACATGTACTAGAGGTTCTCACCAGTGTAATAAGGTCAAGAAAAGAAATGAAAGGTATATGGATTAGAAAGGAAGAAATAAAACTGTTTTTATTTGAGGATGGCATTATCAATAGGACATTCTTTGTGATCTGCAAAAAAATCTCCTAGAATAAATTAATTTAGCAAGGGTGTAAAATAAAAAATTGATATACCAAAATAAATTGTATTTCTATAAACTAGCAACAAACTATCAAACACTGAAATTTAAGGCGCAGTACCATTTATAATATAAAAAATATGAACTGTATATGTATAAATCTCATAAAATATGTGTAAGGCCTGTGCAATGAAAAGTACAAATACATAGCTAAGAAAAATTAATGAAAACCTAAATAAATGGAGAGATAATCTATATACATGGACTAGAACACATTATGATGCTAATTATCTTTAAATTGATTCCTAATTTGAATTTTGATTCAAAATTCCTGTCATCTCTTTTTTTTTCACAGATATTAACAAGATATTTCTAAAACTCATTAAGGAACTGCAAAGTATATAAAATAGCCAAAACAACTCTGAAAGAAAAATATATAGTTGGAGGATTTACAATACCTGACTTCAAGACTTACTACAAAACTATTGTAACAGAGGCAGTGTTGTAGATAGACAAGGAGACAAATGGAATAGAATAGAGTCCAGAAATAGAATCACAGATATAGGATTAGTAAAGTTTCAACTGCAAAAGCAACTCAGTGGAGAAAGGATAATCTCTTTAGCAAATGGTGCTGGAACTATGATTTGTACAAGAAAAGAGCCTTGATTCATACCTTGTACCATATACAAAAGTGAACTGAAAATGGATCATAGATGTAAATGTAAAATTTAAAACTGCAAGAAAAGAACATAAGAGAAAATCTCTGTGATCTTGGGCTAGACAAATGTTTCTTAAATACAACCCCAAAAGCATAATCATATGAAATCTAGGTTATTGAATATCAAGAAATTAAAACCTTCTGCTCTTTGATAGATTAACTGTTAAGAGAATAAAAAGGTAAGCGTGCTGGTTTGAAAGGATTTATGTACCCTAGAAAAGCCATGACTTCATCCTAAGCAATCTCGTGGGAGCAGCCATTTCTCTTAATCCCTATTCAGTACTATGGAAACTTGATTGCATTATCTCCATGGAGATGTGGCTCAATCAATGTGGGTATTAAACGTGATTAGATAAAGATGTGACTCCACCCATTAGGGTGGGTCATGGTTAGTTTACTGGAGAATGGGGAGATTCAGAGAGAGCAGAGCAGAACAACAGAGTCACGAGAAAGCCACAACAGAGAACGCCACAGACACAAAGCAGAGAGTCCACCAGCCAGTGACTTTTGGAGATGAAGAAGGAAAACGCCTCCCAGGGAGCTGGACAGGAAGCTAGCAGATGACATCATGTTCACCATGTGCCCTTCCAGCCAAGAGAGAAACTGACCATGTTCGCCATGTGCCTTTCCACTTGAGAGAGAAACCCTGAACTTCATCAGCCTTCTTGAATCAAGATATCTTTCCCTGGATGCCTTAGATTGGACATTTCTATAGACTTATTTTAACTGGGACATTTTTCTCGGCCTTAGAACTGTAAGCTAGCAACTTATTAAATTCCTCCTTTTAAAAGCCATTCCATTTCTGGTACATTGCATTCTGGCAGCTAGCAAACTAAAACAGTAAACCATGGACTCTGAGGATTTGCATATCATGTATCTGATAAGTGACTTGTATCCATGCTGTACTGTTGTATCTGCCTCACGCTATAGTACAATTCATGCCCCTGGAGGGGTTGAAATTAAGACTGGATGACAGACTACCACCACTGGGCTGTGCCCCATCTCTTAAAAAAATACAGACTTACTACATAAAAGTCAGCATCCTGTTGGCTGTTGACAATGGCCTTTTAGGAGAAGTTATTTTTTATATAGGTCATATGTAATATAAAACTTATAGCTTTCATTTTTTCTTTAAAATTATAGAACTACAATTTTATCCAGAGAAGTCAGATTCACCAGGCACCATTAGTGGAATCATTTCTTCATAATTCATGACTTTCATAGTTAGTTTAAAATGATGTTCCTTAGTTGAGCCTCAGCTAGCTCTTCTCCCGTCTTTAACAACTTGATCCTTGGAAGGGCATGGATTAAAATACAGTTGCTGCTGAATGTGTGAACTGTCAATAAATTTGACAAACCAAATGTTGCTGGAATGAGATGTCCCATACAACAAAGGGCCAATAAGTGCCACTTTGCATTAGACATGCTGTTATTTATCGTCCATTTTGTTAACATAGGCATGATCAGTGCAGGAGGAATCTACTGAAAACATCAATGAGCATCTCCTGAACAATAGGTGTCACTCTTCCTCCTGAACCTGGGGCCCTTTTTGCTTTGGAAGAGCTACAGAGTTTAGTTTTGCTATTCACTGTTTTTAGATTATTGTCTTCATAAGTCACATCTTTTATTAGCATGAATAAAAAATTGTATCTCCCTTGTCACTTATAGACAACAATCATCAGCTTTACAAATTGCTGATTGAAAAGATCATGGCCATTAACATTTGTTGAACAGCCTCTGGGTACAATGGGCTATACAAGAAGGAAGAGAAAGGAGAAATGAACAATAACATGAAGGACAGGTTCCAGAGGTTGTTTTTAAGTTGCCTATCAAAACTCTTAGACATAGTATGTGTTCTAGTAAAGTATTTAAGTGAATACTTGTTTGGTGTTCTCTAAGGTACTGACATAGTTCTAAAAGATGATTTAAAGAAGAATATAGTATGTTCCCTCAAAGAATATGGTCTAGCTATACAGACAGAATATAAGCATGTGAAAATAACTGATGAATATATGACTTCTTAGAAGATATAGATTTTGAATGAGTCTTGAAAATGGGCAAAATTTGATGCATGGAGGAGAGTGAGAGAGGCCTAACAGTCAGCGATAGAACTGTTCATGGGTGATGCGTAGATGCAGTATAGTAGGTGATTCAGAGCAATGGGAGGCAACTCCAGAAGCTGGTTTGGGGTATGACTGTGGAGAGTCTTGAGCAATAGTAACTATATTTTCATTTAATGGATTATGGGAGACAAAACCATAATGCTGACAATTTTCTGTTTGTTGTTCTTTTCTGTGCTTAGAGGGTTAGCTTTTCTATGGATTTTTTATAACTTCTTTCAAAATACTGACTTGGTACCAAAAAATTAACATGTATTGAGCAACTACTCTATGCAAGGCACTGTTCTTTGGAAACAAAGCTATATTCAAGAGCTTACTCTGGGTCCTAGACCCGAGAGTCCACAGATAATTGTAATCCAAGGTAGGATGTACTTATCTCTGTGAGAGAGGTTTCAGGTGAGATGGAGTTCAGATAATGAAGGATTTGCATCATGTAAGTGAATCAGGATACACATCTCTTTTTTTATATATACTAGCTGAAACAGCATCATCACTTGAGTTGGTGGTCCTTCCAAAGATTCTTTGAACAACCAGAAAGAACTGTCAAAACCCAAGCGGCAGGTGTGTTAGTTTGCAAGCAGCTAGAATGAGATTTACCAAAACTGGAATAGCTTTTTGAAAAGAGAATTTAATAAGTTATAAGTTAAAGCTCTAAGCCTATAAAAATGTCCAAAGTAAGGCATCCAGGGAAAGATACCTTAATTCAAGGAAGGTCAATAGGTCTAAAATCTCTGTCAGCTGGCTAGTCACATGGCTGGCATCTGCTGGTCCCTTGTTCCTGGTTCTTTGCTTTCAGCCTCAGTTCCTGTGAGGCTTCCTCACTTTGCTTCTCCAGGGCTGGCTTTCATCTCTCAGCCTCCCTTGGCTCTCTCCAGGTTCTGGCTTGCTTAACATTTTATGCTGGTCTCCAAGCATCTACAAACATCTGTGTCTCTGTTCTTCACATGTTAGCATCTGTGTCAGCTCTGATCTGAAGTTTCTGCCAGCTCTGTTGTTTCTGAGGTCTCCAAAATGTTTATTCTTGTAAAGGATTCCAGTAAACTAATCAACACCCACTGGAATGGGTGAGTCACATCTCTATCTAATCAAAAAGGTCACACCCACAACTGGTTGTGTCACATCTCCTTGGAGATCACCTTATCAAAAGTCTCCAACCTACTTAATTGAATCAGGATTAAAAGAAATGGCTTCCCCCACAAGACTGGGTTAGGATTAAAACATGGCTTTTATGGGGTACATAATAGATTCAGACCAGCACAGCAGGCCACCCCTTGTTTCTGGAGATGCTGATAAATATAGTCTTTATTCTGAGTAGCCATTTGCCCAGTTAAAAATTAGAGCTCTTGTAATGTCCCATCAGACTTAGTGAGCAGCAGAGCTGCCAGGCATGAGGCATTGCAGATTGGCTGCTCCGCTGGGCACTGCCATTGGGTCCTCCAACCCACATATCTAGACCAACTGTCCATAGCTGTGAGTCAGGAGTAGACTCATTTTCCCAGCTGGCTGCTGCAGTTGGAGAGGGGCAAGTCTGAGAGGAGGGGGGCCTCAGGAGTGCCACCTGCTGGGTAGAAGCAGTAAGTGCAGATTGGCAAACTCATTTGCCTAGACTTCTTTTTTACTTTTAAAATAACCATTTCTATTTTATTATTAATAATATTGCTATTTTGTCTTATTTTCATTTATATATTTTTATTTTTCATTTCTTATTTACCTTATTTTTCTTAATTTTCTCTCCCTTCTGTGGGCACCAGTCTAAGTTCATTGCCAGTATAACTTGGTGCATCTCCTTCTGATTTGGGGCAAAATATTGTTGAGGTGTGGCTTCTTTTATATT
Source organism: Myrmecophaga tridactyla (assembly GCA_004026745.1). Taxonomy (NCBI): domain Eukaryota; kingdom Metazoa; phylum Chordata; class Mammalia; order Pilosa; family Myrmecophagidae; genus Myrmecophaga; species Myrmecophaga tridactyla. Next base: position 69,235 of record PVIY010004204.1, read on the forward strand.
TTTTTACTTTTGGGGGGGAGGCATGGACAGGATCTGGGAATTGAACCCAGGTCTCTGGCATGGCAGGCAAGAATTCTGCCACTGAGCCACCATTGCATCACCCTCTTTCATATTTTTTATTTAATTTTATTATTATCATTATTTGGGAGGGGCATCTTGAACTGGGAATTGACCCAAGTTTCCCATGTGGCAAGCAGGCGTTCTGCCACAATCTGGTTTTTAACAGACCCTCAAGTAGAACTGTACCCTCTACATGAGATCCAGGCCTTGGTTTGGTGGGAAATTACCAAGAATTCAAGTGCAAAAGGGGACCTTCAATGCAAAAACAAGTAAATACAAAACTTTAGATGAGTGAAGGAACCAACTTGCAAAATAAGCTTATTAAGATAATCAAATGCCCCAAACACCACAGAAAATCACAAAGCTTATGAAGATCCAAACAAGAATCATCCAGCCAAAGACCAAATCAAAATACCAGAGAGCTAGTCAACAAGAGCCCTGCCTACCAGAAATACTAAAGGGAGTCCAGTCAGCTGACAAAAAAAAAAAAAAAGACAGGAGAGGGAGGTCTGGAGGAGGGCATAGAATGGAAGAGTACCAGTAAGGGTAATTTAAAAGATGAAAAGAGAGGGAGAGAAAAGAATATAGAAATCTGACAAATAAAATCTAAAGGATAAGATGGTAGATTCCAGAACTGCTTTTACAGTAATAACTTTGAATGTTAACGGACTAACTCATTAATTAAAAGATACAAATCAGAAGTATGGATTTAAAAATATAATCCATGTATATGCTGCTTATAAAAGACATCTTACACCCAAGGACACAAACAGATTGAAAGTGAAAGGATGGAAAAAGATGTTCTATGCAAGCTATAACCAAAAGAAAGCGTGAGTAGCTATACTATATCAGATATAATAGACCTTAAATGTAAAGACATTATAAGAGACAAAGAAGGACACTACATATTAATAAAAGGGGCAATTCACCTATGGAAATAACAATCATAAATATTTATGCTCAATTCACCACTCTCTTCTATAGATAGAGCAACCAGATCAACAAGGAAATAGAGAACCTAAACAATATGATAAATGAATTAGACTAATAGAGATATATAGATCATTATACCCAAAACACCAGGATATACATCCTTTTCTAGTGCACATGGAATGTTCTTCAGGATACATCATATGCTGGGACACAAAATAAGTCTTTCTAAATTCAATAAGAGTGAAATTATCTAAACCACTTTCTGCGACAACAATGGAAGGAAGCTAGAAATTGATAATCACCAAAGAACCAGAGCTTCCTCAACTGTATGGAGATTAAACCACACACTCTTACATAATCAGTACATCAAGGAAGAAATTGCTAGAGAAATCAGTAAGTATCTGGAGATGATTGATAATGAGAATATAACATATCAGAACATATGGGATGCAGCAAAAAGGCAGTATTCAGAGGGAAATTTATTGCCTTAATTGCCTATATCAAAAAAACAAGAATGAGCAAAAATTGAGGATTTAACTGTTCACCTGAAGAAATTAAAGAAAGAATAGCAAACTAACCCTAAAGCAAATAGATGAAGAGAAATAACAAAGATTAAAACAGAAATAAATAAACTGGAGAACAATAAAACACTAAAAGAATTAACAAAATCAAAAGTTGGTTCTTTGAGAAAATCAATGAAATTGATGGATCCCTAGCTAAACTGACAAAGAAAAAAAGAAAGAGGATGCAAATAAACATAATCAGAAATGAGAGTGAGATTGTTACCATGGATCCTGAAGAAATTTTAAAAATCATAAGAGAATACTATGAACAACTATAAGCTAACAAACTAGACAACTTAGATGAAATGGACAAATTCCTAGACCTACATGAGCTATCTATACTGACTTGAGAAGAAATAAAAGATCTCAACAAATCAATTACAAATAAAGAGATTTTATCAGTCATCAAAAGTCTTCTCACAGGCAAACTTCATCAAACATTCCAAAAGTACTAACACAAATCCTGCTCAAACTCTTCCAGAAAATTGAGGAAAAAGAGACATTACATAACTCAGTTTATGAAGCTAACATCAGTCTAATTCCAGAACCAGATAAAGATGCTGCAAGAAAGAAAAATTACAGACTAATATCCCTAATGAATATAGATGCAAAAATTATCAACAAAACATTAGCAAATCAAATTCAACGGCCCATTAAAAGAATTATATATCACAACCAAGTGGGGTTTAAACTGGGAATGCAAGGGTAGTTCAACACAAGAAAATCAATCAATGTAGTACAGCACATTAACAAATCAATCATACTGATTGATGCTGAAAAAGCATTTGACAAAATTCAGCACGCATCCTGATAAAAACATTTCAAAAGACAGGAATCGAAGGAAACTTCCTCAAAACCATAAAGGGCATATATGAAAAACCCATCACCAGCATCTTACTCAATGATGAGAGACTGATAGCTTTTCCCCTAAGATGGGGAATGCAACAAGGATGTCTACCACCATTATTCAACATTATGCTAGAAGTACTAGCTGGAGCAATTAGACAGAAGAAGGAAATAAAAGGCATCCAAATAAAAAAGGAAGAGGTAAAATTTTTATTATTTGCAATGACATGATCCTATATGCAGAAAACCCTGAGAAATATATAACAAGGCTACTTGAGCTAATAAATTAAGCAAAGTGGTAGATACAAGAGTAATGTACAAAAATCAGTAATGTTTCTATACACAAGTAGTGTATAAAAAAAATGGCAAGAAAGATGGAACAAAAGGCCAACAAATGTAAGAATCATTGGTGTCCCAGTAAGGGAAGAGTAAAGGTCTGGGAAGATTAGTTTAAGATATAATTGGGGAAAACTTCCCAACCTTTTTAAAAGACATAAATATGCAAATCAAAGTAGTCCATTAAAACCCAAATTGAATAAATCCAATTAGGCTTACTCCAAGACACATACTAATTAAACTGTCAAGGTTGAAAAGAAGTAAAGTCCTGAAAGCAGCATGAGAAAAGCAATCTACTACACACAAAATACTGACTTTAGACTACTCAGCAGGCACTATGGAGGTGAGAAGGCAGCAGTATGATATATTTAAGGCCCTGAATGAGAAAGACTTCCAACCAAGAATCTTTAATTCAGTCAAGTTATCCTTCAAAATTGAGGGAGAGATTAAAATCTTCAAAGACAAAGACTGAGAGAGCTAGTCAACAAGAGCCCTGCCTACCAGAAATATTAAAGGGAGTCAATCAGCTGACAAAAAAAAAAAAAAAGACAGGAGAGGGAGGTCTGGAGGAGGGCATAGAATGGAAGAGTACCAGTAAGGGTAATTTAAAAGATGAAAAGAGAGGGAGAGAAAAGAATATAGAAATCTGACAAATAAAATCTAAAGGATAAGATGGTAGATTCCATCTGAGGAGACAGGGAAAATATTCCATTCAAAATAGCGACCAAAAGAATCAGGTATCTAGGAATAAGCCTAAATAGGGATGTCAAGACTTGTACACAGATAATTACAAAAATTACTAAAAGAAATAAAAAATGACCTAAATAGATGGAAAGACATTCCAGGCTCATGGATAGGAAGGTTGGATGTAGTTAAGATGTCAATTCTACCCAGACTGATCTACAGATTTAACGCAATACCAATCAAAATCCCAACAACCTAAGTTAAAGACTTGTAAAAGCTAGTTAACAAATTTATTTGGAAAGCAAAGAGGCCCCAAATAGCGAAAGATATCCCAAAAAGGAAGAATGAAGTGGGAAGACTAACATTTCCTGATTTTAAAGCTTACTATAAAGCCACAGTGGACAAAACAACATGGTACAGGCCATGCATCAAAAAAACAAAACAAAACAAAACAAAAATAGGATGGTACGGGCACAAAGATAGAAGCATCAACCAATGGAATCAAATTGAAAGTGCAGAGTTAGACCACCTAATCTGTGGAAAATTGATCATAAATAAGGCCCTTAAGTCCATTAAACTTAGACAGAACAGTCTTTTAAATAAATGGGCATGGGAGAATTGGATATCAATAGCCAAAAGAATGAAAGAGGATCCCTACTTTATAAGCTATACAAAAATTCAAAATGGATTAAAGATCTAAATATAAGAGCCAGTACTATAAAACTTCTAGAAGGAAAGGCAGGGAAACATCTTTAAGACCTCATAATAGGAGGTAGCTTCTTAAACTTTATACCTAAAGCACAATCAGCAAAAGAAAAAAATAGATAAATGGGAACTTTTTAAGATCAAGAGCTTCTGTGCCTCAAAGAACTTCACCAAAAAGGTGAAGAGGCAGCCAAGGCAATGGGAGAAAATATTTTGAAACCACACATCACATAAAGGTTTGATATCACATAAAGAAATTATACAACTCAACAACAAAAGAGAAAACCACCAATTATAAAACAGGCAGAGGATATGAATAGACACTTTTCTGAAGAGGAGATACAAATGGCTAAGAAGCATATGAAGAGATGCTCATTAACTATAAGGAAGATGCAAATTAAGATGGCAATGAGATACCACTTCACACCTCAAAGAATGACTGCAATTAAACAAACAGAAAACTATAAAGACTGGAGAGGATGTAAAGATATAGGAACATTTATTCACTGTTGGTAGGAATATATAATATTGCAGTCACTGTGGAAAACAGTTTGGCGATTCCTCAGAAAACTAAACATTAAGTTGTATATCCTGGCAATCGCAGTCTTTGGTACATAATCAGAAAACCTGAAAGCAGTGACACGAACAGATGTTTGCACACGGATGTTCATAGCAACACTATCCACAATTGTCAAAAGATGGAAACAATCCAAGGTGCCCATCAACAGAGGGCAAACAAAATGTATATAAATGCAATGGAATATTATACAGCAGTAAAACAAAATGAAGTCCCAAAGCACATGACAATGTGGATGAACCTTGAGGACATAATGCTGAGTGAAATAAATTAGACACAAAAGGACAGATACTGCATGGTATCACTGTTATGACTCTGTAATCTCAGAGGTTACACTGTAGAACATAGCAAACGTAGAGGTCCACAATAGCTGGGAATGGGGGAAAGGTTACCCAATGAGGGTGAGCTTAAATGCAAGGGAACAAATAGAAGTGATGGTAACTAGTTAGTGGGGATATAAGTAACATTGCCATATTGAAGGTGAATATGATTGGAAGAGGACGTATAATGCCATAAAATCCCACTGATTAAATCTACAATTATAAATAAATTCCCACATGAACTATTTCAAAGGTTTGATATTGGGCAAAGAGAAACACTAGAGGGGTTTAGGGGGGAACTGAAAATATGTGCTATGACCCATGGTTAACAGGAAGACATCAATTATATTACAGCAATATCAGGGGCAATTAACTGGGGGGAGGGACAAGAGATAAGGGGTAGTTTTGACTTGATATTTGGGGAGGATCTGTTTGCTGGTTCTTTGTCTCTATGGACCAATGAAAATTGTCTAAAATTGAGAGTGCTGCTGGTTACACAACCAAGTAGGGATACTGTAAGATACGATTTGCTTATTTTGGACATTATCCATGATGTCCAACAGATGGAGGGAGCTGAAGGGTACAATGACTGGTAAGCAGTATAGTAAACTATGAATCATTTGCATGATGGAATCTGGCGCAGCTACAAAAAGGAATGACATTGAGAAACACACAATGAACTGAATTAACCAAGGAGACAATGTGTTGTGCAAAATAAGCTAGAAACTAAAGAACACATATGCTAAGATCTCTTTCAGAGAGTACATAAGAAGAAAACTGAAGCCTGGATTGTAAACTCTTAGAGCAGCCACACAGTTTGAAGTTGTAAGTGTATTTCTAAATTCTGAGACACTGAGCAGTATGTGTATCAGTTGGTATTCCTCTGGAACTTTGAGTAACTCTGTGACACCTAAGACACAGAAATGGAATGCTGCAGCCCTGAAAGTTAGCATAGCTATATATATGATGACAGTTAAAATAACTGAAAAAGAGATCATGTCTCAATTAGAGATAAAAACATCTTGGGCCACCCACAGTGGTTCAGCAGGCAGAGTTCTTGCCTGCCATGCTGGAGATCTGGATTCGATTCCCGGTGACTGCCCGTGCCAAAACAGAAACAAAAACAACAAAGCTGATCTGGTTGGGACTAAGGTAAATCAGATTACAAGGTATAAGATAATAATGCGTGTATTCTAGACCTTCACCTACTGTATGAGACCAAGGGCAAAGAGGTTTATTACATCTAGAACCTAAATTTTCTGTAACAAGCAATCTAAATCAACCTGTCTTGATAGCTCATTCAAACAACACAAAATCCTAGAGTCCAGAATGGGAAAAAGGCCTTGTAATTCTGTATAGTTTAATGTAATACCGGGAACATCTCAGACTATGGTGGGCTGATAATTAAAAAGTATTGGTAGAGTTCCTTGAGAGTCTAAAGGAAAAATAAAATATGGAACCATTAAACGTACTAATCCGGAACCCCAGGTACCCTTTCAACCATTGGTGACTCCCCCCAAAATAGTCCAAGCCCTTGATTTTGAGGTTTGCCTTTATGAAACATTTCTGTAGTGGAAAAGCTAAGAGTGCCTATAATGGGGTCTAAGAGTTGCTTCCATGAAATCTCTTTTGTTGTTGAGATGTTGCCTCTCTCTCTCTAAGTGCAACTGTGCCAGGAAAATCATTACCTTCCCCCTTACTTGGGACATGACCTTAAGGGATGAAAGTCTCCCTGACAACACGGGGCATGATTCTAGGGAATGAGTCTGACCCTGGCACCAACAGCACCTTCCTAGTCAAAAGGGGGGAAAAACTGTGTTAAGATAAGGTATGAGTAGCTTAGAGAGGCCAAATAGAGTGAACAGGCTATTCTGGAGGCCACTCTTATGCAAGCTTCATCTAGATATTGCTAATTTCCATATTTTGCTAAGCCCCAACCAACATAACTCCTGTTAATTCTTAAAAGCACCTAGGGATCAAATTCAAACTCAAACTGAGACTCTGTAAAAGTTTTATGCACTAAGTTTGCTCTTTTGGAACCTTTAATTTCCAGAGCATTCCTAGGCCAGATAAACCCTGAAACTTAGAGGGACCGTCCTCTCCAAGTTTTCCAACTAATTACATCCTCCTATCCTTTAGTGTCTATGGTAGTTAGATTCAGTTGTCAACTTGGCCAGGTGAAGGTACCCAGTTCTGTCGCTGTGGGCATGAGCCAATGGCGTGTGAACCTCATCTGTTGCTGATTACATCTGCAGTTGCTAGGAGGCGTGTCTGCTGCAAGGAATGATGCTTGACTTAATTGGCTGGTGCTTAAATGAGAGAGCTCAACATAGCACAGCCCAAGCAGTTCAGCCTATGTCATCTCAGCACTCGCAGCTCAGCCCAGGCCTTTGGAGATGCAGAAAGAAATCACCCCTGGGGAAGTTGTTGGAACCCAGAGGCCTGGAGAAGCAGCCGAGATCACCTTGTGACTTCCCACGTAAGAAAGAATCTCAGTTGAAAGTTAGCTGCCTTTCCTCTGAAGAACTAAACGTTAACTAAATAAATACCCTTTTATTGTAAGCCAATCCGCCTCCAGTGTGTTGCATTCCAGCAGCTGGCAAACTAGAACAATGTCCACACCCCTTCTCAACATGGAAAAGTGAGAACAGGCATTGCCTAAAGATCCCTATAGACTGGGAGACAGGTGAAGGAGGAATTATAACAGAGAAAATAGGATTTAACAAACGAGTATGACTGCTGAATCACTATACTGATATTTCTTCTAGCCTCCAGTGTCTTGGAGTAGCTAGAAGGAAAAACCTAAAATAGCACCATGGTAACCCATAACAAACTTTGAAATCTGTTCTGTAACTGCCTGTTGAAGTATACTTTGAAAATTATTGCATTTTATTTCTTTTCTTTGTATATATGTTATATTTTACAATAAATTTTTTTTTAGAAAACAAATAAACCTAAGTGGTGGTGCAATTTTAGGCACTATGGTCAAAATGAGAGCTATTTAAGGTGAAGACTATTTCCGGGATATCTTATATCCTTCTTGTCAGGTGATGCCTCTCTGTCTGACTAGCCTGATTGGAGCAGCAGGAATATTTAATTCTGCTCACTGTCAACAGTGAACTGCAGCTAACTGAGCCAACTCGAAGGACCTCTGAGCATTCCCCTGGGTAAGATCACGGAGTCACAAGCTTGCTAGGAAAAATAGATGGACAGGGACCTTTTAGGGTTGATAATTATTCCAGGGACCTGTTTGGTGTCAGTGTCTTTGTATGTGGGAAAATGTCCACGTCTGCTTTGCTATTCAGAAGAAGCATACTCCCACTGACTTTTCAAAGAAATCATTTGCTATTGAAAAGAAAAAATAGGGAGAACTGGCTATCAAATAGACAAGGGGAATAGTTAGTTGCCTTCCTTCTACTGATTCTAAAGGGTCTCCCTTCTTTACAGAAAAAGAAACTAATGATCTGGTTTAGAGTGAGTCCTGGACGTGAATTGACAAAATAATTTCTCTTTCATTGAAGTCAATTTAAGTAAGTAAATTGTTTTCTACCATTAATGTTTTTAAATGTCTGTTTATTCCCTTTCACATACTATACCACTGAAAATATCTACAAAGTATTTTTGGTTAATAAAACATTTTCCCACAAAAGTTCATTTTTTTTTCACACATAAACCAAACTATAAGGTGGGCAAATATTGTGTTCTCTCACTGTTTTACAAAGAAGGAAACAGGACCAAATAAATTGCTTGACGAGAAATTACACATCCAACAAGAGCAAATCTCATGTTCTTTCCAAAAATATAACACTGAGGAACCTAACATGGCACTTCAAAATATACCTTCCCTAAATTAAAGAAGATTAAAAATCCCAAAACTCACCCAAAGAGACATAAGAATTAAGTATATAATAAAGGAAGCATTTCATATCATTAGATAAAGAAAGTATATTTTAATAGTCTTAGAAACACTGTTATACCACCTGGAAAAAAAGTTAGATCCCTTTCTCAGATAGACCAGTAAATTTAAATGTAAAAAAAGATGGACCCCTAAAAGAACTAGAAGAAAAATAAGTTGGTATTTCTAGACTTCTGACATGGAAGTGACTTATGAAATATCATACCAAAAGTAGAAGTTGTGAAAGATGCAAGTGATTTATTTTATTACATAACATATAAAACCTTAAGTCAAATTACTATACATAGAACTAAGAGAAACAGTGCTCAAATATTTGCAAACTATATCACAGGCAAAATACGTTTATCTTTAATATGTAAATATTTCTTATATAGTAAAAATTGAGCACTGACTTGGTCTGCTAGGCTGCTATGACAGACACCACACAATGAGTTGGTTTAAACATCAGGAATTAATTGCCTGAGTTTTGGAGGCCAGAAGGCCTGGAAGTTATAATGTGTGGGTTCAAATCCCGGCTCTGCTGCAAACTATTTTTCAACCTAGGGTCATGAATATAACTTTTATAACCTAGGAAAGAGTGGTTAACTTCTCTCATTTTCCATAGCTATGAAATGATGTTATCGAAAGGACTTACCTCAAGGGACCTACTTCATAGGCTTACGGTAAAGATCAGATGATGCAATTTTATTTTAAGTGCTTTTAAAAGCGCTTGGGCGGTTCCAAGTCAGTTTTGGCAGAGGGCGCGAGAACAGCCTGAGTTCTCCAGTCCCTGCGGCCCCATTGTGCGGGTGAGCTGGACCCGGAGTCCAGGCCCCCAAGGAAGCGGCGGAAGCCTGCCGTCCCCACGCCCTGTGACGTCCTGATGGCGGTGGTGGCCTCTTGCAGCCTGGACCCTGACGGCCACCAGCTTTCCCTGCCCAAACCTGCCCTGCACCTAGAGTGGAGGGGAAAGCGCTGCAGTTCCGGGACCTGGGGTGACTGCTCCTTCCCAGTTGGACGAGATGCCAACTTGTCCAGCAAGACGGACAAAGGCCTTCACAGGCCTAGAAGTGAGAGAGGCCTGGACGATAAGGGTGGAGGATTGGTGGGCCATGGTTCTACCAGACCTTGCTTGATATTAGAAGAGAGAAATAGTAGAATAAGGTACCACATTTATCCAATAAGAAGAGTCCGCCACCCGTAGGGAAGATTTACTGGCTGTTTATACAAGGCCAGTGTATATAATATGGGAGTTGCTCTCAGTTCCTGCCCCAGCCCCAGCCCTGACCTTTTGTTTTTGTTTTTTGGGAGGTACACAGTCCGGGAATTGAACCTGGGTCTTCCGTATGGCAGGTGAGATTTCTACCACCAAACTACGCTTGTACTGCCCCACCCCAAAGTTTTAAAAGAAAACTTGAGCCACATCTAGACTTTCTAGCTATAAAGAGGTTGCCAAGGTATGATAGGTGGAGCTAGAAACCACGTCTTGTAATGCCCATTTGTTTAAAAAAAAAATCATAGCAATGTCTTCTGGAAATGACATTAAAATGGAATTTAGACTGCCTCTGGAAGCGACACACATCCAGGCTTGTTCTGTGGTTTAGAGGACATGGAGCAGAAGGCTGAGAAGAAGAGGAAAAGGTTCTATGTCAGACTTGTCATATTTAGAAAATATGTTCATATTATACCCATTGTTCTCTGAGTGCATTCTATTCCTCACTACTCTTTATATAGTTGACAATAAGTACTTTTTTTTGACATATTTCCTCTTCCTAGATGTTCTGAAGTGCCTTACACATGTTAAATATAGAGGTAGTAAAAGAACACATGCTGTAAATATATTTGTGTTAAAATTCATTTGAAATGTTATGGTTTTTTTTGGGAATGGCCAAACCACCACTCTGAGTAGTACACATTTTGTGCATTGATTTGGGGAAGGAGGGAGAAGGAAGTACAAAGGGTTCTGTGCCAGTGTGCTTACAATGAGCCATGATTAACCATTATCTCTCTGTTCATGCATTTTGTTTTACTTTGTTGTGTGTATAGTGCATATAATGAACAAACCCATCCTAATTTACATCTAGTTTTCTAGAGATTAAAGAGGTTGCCAGTATATGACAAAAAGAGTTGGTAAACTAATGCATTTTGTATATTTTATGATAAAATTCTATGGAAAGATTGTCTTCTGAAATTTTAAGCATTATAACCCACAGGGTTAGTGGAGGAGGGATAAAAAGCAAGGGTTCTAGATCAGAATGTTTATGTTTAGAAGGCATTTTCAGATTATAACTGTTGTTACTTGTGTATAGTTTATTCAAGACTGATCTGTGTATAGTGAATAAACTAAGGCCTTATTTGAGGCATCTCGTTTGTCTAGATGGTTTAGAAGTGACCAACAAATGTTAAAAGTAGCAGCAGTAAAATATTACTTTGCAAATATCACTTTGCTCAGATTCATAGGAAATAGTGTTTTTTGGTAATGGAATTGCTAAACCATCTCTGTGAACAGCATACTACTGTCTATATGCTTGTTCGGTGGTTTGGAGGAGGTGGGAGGCAAGCAATTGCAAAAGGTAATAATATGCTGGGTGTTCAGAAAAAATTTTTTCTGTATGTTCTGTGCATTTGTTTGGCTGGATGTATGGTGCATATAATAGATACATGAGTCCTAATTTGGAACACTTAGTCTCTAAATCTTAAAGAGATTGCTAGTGTATGACAAAGTAGTTCGTAAAATTAACGTGTTTTTTGTACTTTGTACTTATATTCCTTGGAAAGCTCGCCTTCTGTAAATGACTTTTGGGTATAAATTTGTTCATCTATCTCTAAGCATTGCAATTGCCTGCACTTGTCTACTGAATTGGTGGTGGAGAAAAAGAAGTAAGGAGGGAATGGTTTGAGGCCAAGAGGGTCATGCTTAGGAGATGCCTCAGATTATAACCATTATGTGTGTGCCATTTCATTTAACAATGGACAAGTTCTTATTTGAAATATCTAGTCTTTCTAAATGTTTAGAAGTGCTTGACGTGTTTAAAAATAGAAGACGTTTAAAGTGGGATAACACTTTAAATAGTTTTTAGAAATTGGTGGGAAATATAGTCTTTGGGGATGAAATGGTTAAACCACCTCTGAACATGGTACTCTGGTACTTGTTCATTGGTTTGAGAGAGGTGGGAGGGGAGAAATTGCAAAAGGTATTTTGCTAGTGAGTACTAGAAAATTTCTGATTATTCATTGCCCTGTATGTTGTGTGCATTCATTTAACTTTGCTCTATTGTATATATTGTGCATATACTGGACAAATGAGTCCTAATTTTGTAATATTTAGTCTCTAGATAGTAAAGAAGTTGCCAGTGTATGACCAAAGTAGAGTTAGTAGACTAACACATTTTGTACATTTTGTTAAAATTCATAGAAAGGCTGTCTTCTGAAAATGACTTTTGGAAATGAAATTGGAAAACCACATCTAAGTAAGACATGCGCCTGTAACTCATCCACTGTGTTTATGGTCAAGTGATGAATCAGGAGAAATGAAGGGCTCTTCAAGTGTTTTCATTTAGAAGACACTTTCAGATATAACTGTTGTTGCATGTGTTTAGTTTATTCAAAACCACTGTGTATATAGTAGACAAATTTAAGTTCTTATTTGAAACATTTAGTTTTTCTAGATGTTTAGAAGTAAACAAAGTATGTTAGAGGTAAAGGTAGTAAAATGACACTTTTTTTTGTAGATATTGTTTTGTTAAAATTCATATGAAATTTATTTTGGAAATGGAATGGTCAAACCACCTCCAGAGCAGTACACATATGTTTTTGCTGTTTCAGGGCAAAGGGAAGAAGGAAGTTCCAAGGATTCTCTGCCTGTAAGTCTATAGTTGGACAAGATAAATCATCATCATCTATGTTCTGTGCATTTTATTTTACTTTGCTGTGTATATAGTGTATGGCTAAACAAGTCTTAATTTTATATCATTTAGTCTTTCTAAATGTTAAAGAAGTTGCCAGTGTATGACAGATATAGAGCAAGTAAACTGATACAGTTTGTACATTTTGTGTTAAAATGTATAGGGAATGGAACTTCGAGTATTTGTGTAACACCTGAAACTCAAAGTTAGAGCCCTGAAGTTATGAAAGTCAGTATTAACCCATACAGCAAGAGCTAAAAAAGTTGAAAAAATGATAAGACTTTGGCTAGAGATATGAATGAAGCCGATCTGGTTAGGACTAAGGTAAATCAGAATACAGGGTAAAGGACAATATGGTTCATATTCTAAAACTTCAACTTCTGTGTATAAGGAAGAGATGTTTATTTGGTGCAAAATTTATATTTTTGGTAGTGCATTGTCTAATTTAACTTGTATGGTCAGTTTATTCGAACACTGTGGTTTTTTGAAAACTTGAATAGGGTGTGAGTGCTTGTTGGTTTGTGTGGATCAGAGTAATGCCCTGATACATTCTAGAGTAATTTGGGTAGAGAATAAAAGGGTTTTTGCAAAGCCCCCTGGAGCTTTGCAGAAAAAGCTCCAGGAGGAGAAAGGAGGAAGCGTAGAACTTCCTCACCTGTGGGATTTAATAGGCTGAGCCCTCGATCTTGGGCCTGCCCTTTTAAAACTTATTCATGCAAAGGAGAAGCTAAGCCTACTTATAATTATGCCTAAGAGTCACCCACAGAGAAACTCTTTTGTTGCGCAGATGTGGCCTCTTTCTCTAAGCCAAATCGGCAGATGCCCTCACTGTCCTACCCCCGTACATGGGGTACACCGCTATGTGATGACATTGTGAGCTATTGATTATATACTTTGGATGGACTGTATGGTGCATGAAGATATCTCAATAAAAATATTTTAAAAATGTATAGGGAAGACTTTGTTCTGAAAATGATGAAATTTAACTTGTGGAAGTGAAATTGTTAAAATGCCTTCTAAGCATTGAAGATACAACCACTGGGTTGATAGAGATAAGAAGGAGAAGGGTTCTAGACCAGAATGTTTCTATTTAGAGGACACTTCCAGATTATATCCTTTGTTGTATGTGTGTGGTTTATTCAATGCTACTGTGTGTATCATGGACAAATTTAAGTGCTTATTTGAAACATCTAGTCTTTCTAGGTGCTTAAAAGTATACAACATATGTTAAAAGTAGAGAGTGTTAAATAACATTTTAAATGAATTTTTTTTCAGTTAATACATAGGAATGGCTGTATTTGGGGAATGGCATTGCTCAAGAAGAGGTCTTGAAGCAGTATGCTGATGGAGTGGGGGTTGGGGGCAGGGAAGGAACTACAGAGGGTAGGATTCTTTGCCCATGAGTTGTTAGACAAGTTGAGATTGCCTGACCATTGTTCTGTGTAGGCATTGTAGATATTGCTGGGTATTAAAGGACAACTCCTAATGTCCAAAGTCTATGAAAAATAGAGGCAGTAAAATAATCCCTATGTAAATGTCCTTGTGTTAGTTTATAGGAAGGACTGTCTTCCAGGAGTGACCCTTGTAATCCACCTCTTGGAGTTAGACATGTTTCTGTTCTTAGTCATTGATATCGTGAAAAAGAAAGAAGAGAAAGGGCAAAGAGAAGGGCTGTTTGCTAGTATTGCTATATCTAGAAGATGGCTTTAAATTATAACCATAGTTCTATGTGCATTTTTTGGTAAAATACCCATTTATTGTGGATAAAATTGTTCTTTGTTTCACAACATCTAAGCTTTTTAGATCTCTTGAGGTGATTTTTTTTTTTAAAGTGGAGCTAATTAGGAAAGTGCAAATCAAAACCATACTGAGATGTCATTTCACACCGACTAGAATGGTCACTATTAAACAAACAGGGAACTACAAATCTTGGAGAGAATGTGAGAAATTGGACACTTATTCACCGCTGATAGAAATGTAAAATGCTATAGCTGCTGTGGAGGACAGTTTGGCAGTCCCTCAGGAAGCAAAACATAGAGTTGCCCTTAGACCTGGCAATCCCGCTACTTGGGATACACCCACAAGATCGAAAGCAGGGATACAAACAGAAATTTGCACACTGATGTTCATAATGGCATTATTCACAGTTGCCAAAAGATGGAAACAACCCAAGTGTCCATCAACAGATGAATGGATTAAAAAATGTGGTATATACGTATGATGGAGTATTATTCAGCAGTAAGAAGGAATAAAGTCTGAAGCATGTGTCGACATGCATGCATCAACATGGATGGCCCTCAAGGACATGATGTTAATAAGTCAGACACCAAAGGACAAATATTGTATCATCTCACTGATATGAACTAATTATGTAAACTCATAAACATAAAATATACACTATAGGTTACCAGTAAATAGAATGGGGAGCTTCATGTGTGTAGAATGTTTAGCTAGGTTGACATTAAACATTTGGGAATTGACAGAGGTGACAGTAGAATGTTATTGTGAGAAAAATTAACAGTGCTGAATGGTGTGTGAATGTGGTGGGAAGGGGAAGTTTAGAGTCATGTGTGTCACCAGAATTGGAGGTTAAAATATGAGAATGCATAACACAGTGAATCTTGGAATGGGCAGTGTCCGTGATTAACTCTACAAATATATAAAAGTTCTTTCATGAACTAGAGCAAATGTACAACACTATTACAAGGAGTTAGTAATAGGGATTCATGGGAAAATGTACCTATTGCAAACTATGGACTATTGTTCCCAGTAATGTTTTTTTCAATCTACTTAATTTATTTTAACAATTGCTCCCCTATTATTTATTTATGTATTTACTTGCATAATCGGGCACCAGAAATCAAATCCGCATCTCCGGCATGGCAGGTGAGAATTCTGCCACTGAGCTACCATTGCACCGCCCCTACTTACTTATTTATTTTATTTTTTTGCATGGGCAGGCACCGGGAATTGAACCCGGGTCTCCAGCATGGCAGGCAAGAACTCTGCCTGCTAAGCCACCATGGCCCACCCTATTTATTTATTTTTAATCCATATTTTTTACTCATCTGTCCATGCCATAGGTAAAAGGAGTATCAGACACAAGGTTTTCACGATCATATAGTTACATTGTGAAAGCTATATCATTATACAATCATCTTCAAGAAAAATGGCTACTGGAACACAGCTCTGCAGTTTCAGGCACTTCCCTCTAGCCTCTCTAATATACCTTAAACTAAAAAGGAGATATCTATATAATGCATAAGAATAACCTCCAGGATAACCTCTCAAATATGTTTGAAATCTTTCAGCCACTGACACTTTATTTATATTGTCTCGTTTCTCTCTTCCCCCTTTTGGTAGAGAAGGTTTTCTCAATCCCTTGATGCCGAGTCCCAGCTCATTCTAGGATTTCTGTGCCACATTGCCAGGGAGATTTACACCCCTGGGAATCATGTCCCATGTAGAAAGTGGGAAGGGCAGTGAATTTGCTTGCCATGTTGGCTGAGAGAGAGAGGCCACATCTGAGCAACAAAAGAGGGTCTCTGGGGGTGACTCTTAGGCCTAATTTTAAGTAGGCTTAGCCTATCCTTTGCGGAGATAAGTGTCATCTGAACAAACCCCAAGATTGAGGGCTTTGCCTGTTGATTTTATTGCCCGCACTGCTTGTGAGAATATCAGTATACCATAATATCTCACTGTAATATTTTAATACAGTAATATTTTAATACTCTTATCAACAGTAACAAATGTACAATACCAGTAGTATGGGTCAGTAATAGGGGGAGATAAGGAGTATGGGAGGATTTTTATTTCTTTTCTGGAGTAACTAAAATACTCTAAATTTGATCACAGGAATATAAGCACAACTATGTGATGATACTGTGAACCAGAGATTGTATACTTCAGATGTTTTTTATACTGTGGGAATATATCTTAATATGATTGCGTTAAAAAGCGGAACTAGTGAATTAAAAAACATAAATATCTTTTTGTTAAATTAATAGAAAAGAAGCACCTTTGGCAAAGAATTGTTAAACCACCTCTGAGCAGTAGGTATCAGGAAGTTAAAAGTGATCCTGTAAACTGTTTAAAAAGTAAACAGAAGTGCATGGGTAGTTTAGTGGTTAGAATGCCCGCCTTTCATGTGGGAGACCCGGGTTCGATTCCCGGACCCATGCACCCCCAAAAAATAAATAAATAAACAGAAAACTGCAAGTGCTGGAGAAGGTATGGAGGAAAAGGTACACCTATCCACTGTTGATGGGAATGTAGAATTCTGTAGCCATTCTGGAGGGCAGAGTAATAGTTCCTCAAGAAGCTAAATATAAAATTGCCGTGTGGTCAAGCAATCCCGTTACTAGGTATATACTCAAAAGAGCTGAAAGCAGGGGCACAAATAGATATGGACACTGATGTTTATGGCAGCATTATTCACAATTGTCAATGGAAGGAGGCAGACCAAGGGTCCATCAACTGAGGAGTGGAAGGGCGAACTGTGGTGTACCCATACAATGGAATATTGTGCAGCTGCAGAAAAGATGAAGTTGTGAGGCATATAACGATGTGAATTAATCTTGAGGATGTAATATTGCACAAAATAAACCAGAAACAAAAGGACAAACTTGTATAATCTCACTAACATGAACTAACTATAATGAGCAAATTCAGAGAGTTAAATTTGAGAGCATAGATTATTAGGAGATAGAAAGAGGGCAGAGATTGGGCAATCAAGTACAGGATGCTCAATAAGGTTGGTTGTAGAGGTTCGGTAATGGATAGCACAATACTGTGTGATGGTAGCTCAATACTGTAAGTGTAATTAACAGAGCTGAATATGTTTGAAAGAGGAAGGCTAGGGTCATGAATGTCACCAGAAGGAAAGCTAGAGGCTAAAAATGGGGAGCTTATAACTTAGCAAAACCTAGACTGGGCAGTGATGATTGTTAATTGTACAATTATAAGAAAGTTCTTACATGAACTAAAACAAATGTACATCACTATGGCAAGGCATTAATAACAGGGTATTGTACAGGAGAAATACAATTAATGTAAACTAAGGTCTTTAGTCAACAGTAACATTGTAATATTCTTTCATTGATTGTAACAAAGGCACTATACCAAAGTTGAATGTCAGTACTAGGGGGACATAAGGAATAAGGGATTTTTTCCCTTGGAAGCAATGAAAATGTTCTCAAATTGACTGTAGTGGTGAATGAGTATCTATGTGATTATAACATGAGCCACCAATTGTATGCTTAGGATGGATTTTATGGTACGTGAACAAAGCTTTTTAAAAAAAAGAGAATAGTGCTGTCATGATTTTTTTGTGTGTGAAGAATAGTTCCTGCTGAAGCTATGTGTACAAATCTGTTTACACTTATCTATGTAAGAAAAACCAATTTGTGCTTTCAAGTGGATTATTTTGTGATTCTGATCTAGGTCATGAGTAAAGCTAAAATGCTAAGTCTCTTGGCTTCTACATATCCTAATCTTTAAAACAAAAAAAGTGATTCTAATTTTGTTCTCATAAGAGTAAGGAAAGAATGGAGTTGTCCATTAAAGAAAAACGAAAGAACAAAGGAGGGACAGCTTTTTGACAGAAAGATAAGAAATACACTGTTAGTCTTGTAAAGTTCAAGATGCCTAACAGACATCTAAATGGAGATGTCAGAGGAGACATTAAGGCTGGAGATATAAACCTGAGACTCATCAGCACTTAGATGTTATTTAAAGTTATAAAGTCATGAGCAAAATAGCACACATCAATAGTGGGTATAGATAGCGAGGAGAAGAGGTTCAAGACTAACACTGGGGACTCCAGTGTTAAGATACTGGGGTAAGAGGAGAAATGAGAAGAGCTTTTCCAGGGTAGCAGGAAAATATCTTAGAATCCAAGAGAAGAAAAAATTTTAAGGTGGTGAGATTGATCAACTGTCAAATGCTGTTTGTGCGTCAAGCAGAGCGAAGGCTGATAAATGACCACTAAATTTCAAAGCATGGAAGTCACTGGTGACCATGAAGAAAACATTCCTTTAGAGGAAAGGTGGGTACAAAAACTTGATGGGGTAGTTTCATGAGAGGAGAGGAGGAGAGGAGTTAATACAACTCTTCCAAGAGTTTTGTGGTTAAAGAAAAAAAGGAAGGAGAAAAATGGAGCTAATAGAGAGGGAAATGGCATCCAGAAAGGTTTTTACCTTTAATATTAGAGAAATAACAATTGTCTGTGTCCTTTTAAAAAAAGATCCAGGAGAGGGGAAAAATTAATTATGCAAGGAAGAGAGGGGGTGATTACTGGAGCAGTGTCCTTGAGGGGGCAGGAGAGTGGGGAAAATCTAGGGTGCAGGTGGAGGTATCATGGACTTCCTAGAAAAAATGGAAGAGAAACAAAGTTGTGTGTGCTCACATGTTATTGGGAGGGTGAAATCCCAGAAAAGAGAAATAAGGATATAAGCGGTATGATGGTAAAGAAGGGAAGACAAATATAAGGGAATATTACTGATCAAGTCATAACTTTATGACAAACTCATTCCTTATTCTCATAGTATATCTCCAGAGATACCGTTTGAAGTCACTAAGTCCCTGAACTGTGCATCCAAGGGGAGAAAGGGAGAAGAATCTGTCTAATAGCTCATGTATCCATCAAAGTTTTCTCTCCTAGGGAAGCCCTGGGGTGGGA
Source organism: Myrmecophaga tridactyla (assembly GCA_004026745.1). Classification (NCBI taxonomy): domain Eukaryota; kingdom Metazoa; phylum Chordata; class Mammalia; order Pilosa; family Myrmecophagidae; genus Myrmecophaga; species Myrmecophaga tridactyla. The sequence goes on from PVIY010004204.1 coordinate 88,738, forward strand.
GGCAGTGGGTGTTCATATCAGCAATGGGAAGGAAACCACCCCTGGGCTGTGCCCACAAATGACTCAGAGTAGGGCCCTTGCCCTGTGACAGTAGTGGCCATAGTAGCATGAACCTGGCATTTTGTGTTAGGCTGCTCCTGCCAGAGAAAAAGGAAATTATATGTATATGGAAGGATACATAAGCCAGTAACTGCACAGGATGTTGGGTCTTTGGTTGGAAAATTGACAGTTTATCCAAATTAACAAGAGAGTTTGCAAGATGTTTGGGCATAGATACGGGTAGGTAGGTAGTGGGAGAGCTTGTAAAAGTTCTCTTCTCTTCACTTCAGTTTTTTCAGTAAGAAATAGCTGAAAGTAAAATCTGGGGAGGAGGAGGTGTAGGAGGAGGTCATCTAGGAGAACAGGAGCATAAAAAGGGATCCTGGTAGCACTCAGCTTGTCTAAGGAGTTTTCAGAAGCTTTCTGGGGAAAGGGACCTTGGAACTGAAACCTTAAGAATAAACTCGAGTTATTCAATTGAACAGGGGCTTATCTTTTAGAAAAGGAAATATAGTATGTCCAAAGACCTGGGACCAGGAAAAGCGTAGCATGTTTAAATACAAATGTTGCTGAGTGTATGCACAATTAGCAAAAAGTAGGAATTGAGTTTGTAAAAATAGTTGGATACACAATTTGCTTATTAGGTTTTATATGCCATAGGATTGTATAGATAAAATCTCTAACAGGAAATAAAGATAAAAATAATTAAATTAGCAGATGAAGAAAAAGATAATTACTCTTAATTACTTAATTACTTCGTGTTTGTTCTTGTCTGAAGATGTTGATAATGAAAATACTTGGTGAATTAAGATTACGAAAGTGGAAGTCAAGAATTAAGAAATGTATAAATACTTGTGAAATACAGGTACACTGGCAATTATGGGTGTCCCTAATGAAAGTCAAGTCAGCTTTATGAACAGAAAAGTGAGTGTTTTGGTTTGCTAATGCTTCCCCAAAGCAACATACCAGAAATGGAACTGCTTTTAAAAAGGGAATTTATTAAGTTGCAAGTTTACGGTTCAAAGGCCATACAGATGTCCAAACCAAGGCAGAGACAGATACCTTGACTCAGTAAAGGACTGATGACAGGGTTTCTCTCTCAGCTGGGACAGCACATGGCAATGTCTGCTAGCTTTCTCTGCTGGCTTCTTCAAACGCTTCCACAAGGGCATTTTCCTTCTTCATCTCCAAAGGTCTCTAGCTGTTTGGGCTCTCTCTGTTAGTTTTGTCAGCTCTCTCCAAAATGTTTCCTCTTTTAAAGGACTTGAATAAACTAATCAAGACCCACTTTAAATGGGTGGAGTCATAGCTCCATCTAATTGAGAGATCACACCCACAATTGAGTGGATTATGTCTCCATGAAAACAATCTAATTAAAAGGTCCCACCCGACAATATTGAATCAGGATTAGAAGAATAAGGTTTTCTGGGATACATACTCAGCACAGTGAGTATAACTGCAATTCACAAATACTAAAAGTATTCATCATTTTGCAGATAATAGGCTATGTTGTGTTTGGCTCCTGTAGCTATTACATCAGAGAGGAATTTAATGACATATTTATGATAGTACCATTACTAAAAGTATCCTAAGAGCATACTCAGAATTACACAAACACATATCTGTGAGCCTATATAGATATTCACAGCTTTGGCAGAGAAGCTAAATAAAATGTGAAATGGAAGAACATAAAAATAAAACCAATTACTACCTTGGCAATAAGAGTTATTTTACTCTACTTAGGTATCTTTCCAAAAATAAGAAAATGTGTTAGCTTCAATTCAGATAGTAATATGTTTCAATATTTATATCTCTAGAAGATTTTTTTACTTCCCATAAATAATCAAAATATACTTGGACAAAATGACTTCGAAAATCATGGAGAATTAAGAGCAGATTTTACAGAGTAAAGAGAATCCATTAAAAAATGTCACATGCGTATCTTCAACTAAACTTCCTGATCATTGCCCCTCTCATCACATGCGTCCTGAAAAATGCTTCTTTGATGAGACCCTTTTCATTCTATTCATCTGTGTGTCTGCTATGTCCTCAGAATTATAAATTATGGAGAATACTAAAAGTAACAGGCTACCTCCTTTAAGGAAATTCCCAGAGAAAACTTATAAGAATTACAGTTTCATCCTTCATCCCCAACTCAAATAAGGTAATTGGCTTAAGTCCATTAGGCTTCTCATTATGGAAAAGGGTCTGGTAGAACCACATGAATCATGAGTGGTTCCATCCTTAGCTCTTAAGACACAGTGGAAAATATAAGTCACTGCATGCATGACATGCTGTGGCCCATGGAGGGGAAGAAGTGGTGTGCCTCCTTTAATTACTCCCATGGAACTGAGCACATGTCTAGCCATGGTCTTTTCTTTTACTATTTTCCAAATAATCGCTACTCTAATTGCTTCAGCTGGAGCAGCTCGTGCTCATTCTAATACTTGCCTGCCAGTGTTCTCTCTCTCCTCCACTCTCCCCCCACACCTGCCCCCATCCCTATGCCTCCCCCCCCCCTTTTATCTAAATTTGATGAAGGTCTGGTTTTTACTCCTTGAAAGTTTAAGTGGTTGAATTAAATCACAACTTTCTTTGCTCAATCATCCAGGGAGCTCTTTCAGAATTGGGGAAACATTTTATTTACGACTCAGCTTCCCACCTGTGCTGACATGGCATGGACTTTACAGCTATATTGAAAGCGTTATAACCAGCACCTCAGAAATTCCACATTCTCTTGAGCTGCATTATTATGGAACATTTGTCAGTCAGCCAGTTGCCTTGTCAGCCCCTAATTGATTTATATTAGCATCTGTAGGAATGAGGTGGGATGAGGGAGGGGTGAGCCTGGGCTCACTTGAGACTACCCAATTGTGGAATTTCATGTGGGCTGGAGAGATTTACAAACAGAATTGAATATAAGCACCATGTTTTTCTTTATTTTTTGTTTTATTTTATGCAATGTGCCTCAATTACAGATGTTCACAAAGCCAATATAAACTTTTATTACTTTGTGCAAAGTTAAGTGAGCTTAGCCACTCCATCACTTGGCTGTAAAGAACACCTGGCCCTAAAGGCAGGCTTCGTTTTTCCCTTGGGCAGGGGGAGAATAAAGAAACCAAGAAAACCCTTAAGATTTTTCCCCTCTGACAACTTTCATTTTCAAAAAAAAAAAAAAAATGGTAGTTACCTGTAATAGCTCTTTCTTACACTAGACCCTACTCCTCCTGGTTTAGAAACATAAATCTACATTTCTCATTTAGAAACACCTGGTCTGAAGTTAAGTCCAGGTGAGGGAGTCTGGAGAAATCTGTAAAAGAGGGATTACCTATGGGAATGCACAGACTATTTGCTCACTACAAAGTTGTTTCTGGGGTGCAAATGGCCTATGCAAGAGGTCTCACATGACCAGTGGAGCATCTAGAGTGTCTTGGCCCATATAGTATTTTAGCTCTTGATGTCCTTGATAGACACCACAGCCCCTGCCACTCCCTAGTGTATCACATGTAGTCCAATGCACACATTTAGAGTACATGTGTGACCTTTGTTGGCATGAGTTGCAATCTTTAATTTATACCCTGTCAGCTTGTTTCTGCAAGAGGCGTAGAGCAGGGGGTTAGGTATGATAAGAGATAGGTATGGTGTGAATCTGGAGATGACAGAGCTATACGGTGAGAGAAAGGAGTTTCATAGGTTTGTCCAGGCCACTAACTATGGGACAGTCACAGCTGAGAGTGACCCTGACAAAGGGCTAACTTTTTTTTTTACTTCTTGCTCCCAGAGAACCACTGGCTGTGGCCCTGGTGGCAGGCCTGTGGGATAGAACAACTTGGTGATGGGACATCTGAGCCATAACATGCCTGGGTCAGTGTTCCTTGATACCCACATGCCTTGGTCACAGTACACCTTATTCATAGCATGTCTGTGTCACAGAGCTCCTTGATCACCATGTGCTTTGGTCACAACTTGTCTTGGTTACTGAATGCCTTAGACTTGGCACATTTTGGTCAGAGGGCACCTTGAAAACAACATCTCTGGGCCAAATGTCCCATGGCCCCCCACATGCTTTGGCCCCAGCATATTGGTCACAGAGCGGCTTTGAAACCGTACACCTCTGTCGTGGCACTGAGTGCCTTGTTCACAGTGACTCGGCTGTAGCATGTCTTGTCTACAGTATGTTTGCTTTATTGTGCCGGGGTCTGTGTGGATGGGTCACAGCTACCTTTGGCTACTGTGGGCCTCTGCCTCTGTGTTCTTGGATCATAGAGTGCCTAGCATGCTTTGGTCACTACATACTTTGTGGTTACTCTGTACGTGGACACCATGTTCCTGAGTTACTGCCCACCTGGTTCATTGTGTGCTTGGGTCGTGGCTCATCTGGGAAATAGCATGACTTGGCTATGACATGATTTCTATTTGTGAAGTAATGGTAACTAGAAATACCTCTTAAGGTTTTGGCATTCTTATAGCAGGAGGGATTTCAGAATTACAGTAAGAGAGACATCACATAGCTAGTAGGACAAATATTCAAAGTCACGTTGATATGCATAGTAAAAGAATGTGTGCTCCAAAACGCTAGACAGGCATGCTGTAGATTTGTTTGTAGGCACACAGAAGATATCAGATAGGGATATATATCCAAATGGTGGCACTTAGTTTTATGAGCTACTGGTATTAAAGTCTACTTTTATTCTTTGTAAACTTCTTTATTTAGCTTTTTTAAAATATCAAAGAAAATGAAACCCTTTATTCTTCAGGACCCAACTCCAATGTCACAACTGTTGGGCACTTTGCCACATGGTTGCCAGTAGGTATCAATCACTTTTCCATCTGCTTCTGGACTCTTTCTCTGTCACTCTCAGGGACGACACTGAGGAAATGTGGGGATGGGCAGGAATCTGTCTCTTCAGCTTGCCATCTTTGTTCCTTTGAAAACCTGCCTTTCCTCCAATAGAATATGACATCACATTTCTGTTCACAAACTACTCAATGGACAGATGTTGAATTATCTGCAGCCACCTCTACTGCCCCATCTCTGTATTAATTTTATAAGGCCTAGAAAAAATCTAAAGATCATTTTCTAATTTTTCTTGGCTTCCATGTTGATGAAACCAAAACAGTCTAGAGAGGTTACATTACCTTTTCTTAAGAGTCTCCTGAAAAGCTGATTCCATAACATCCTTCAGAGCTTAATAAAGCTTCTCTCTATAACCAACCTGAGGTCCTCTTTCTGAGCTCGAGAGCAGATATAGGACCTGCCCAAAAATCATCCAAAAAGCATCAATTTGACCATTATGAACACAAGAATCCAGTTTCACCTCTGGGGTCCCGGGCCCTTACGTCCAGCCTTTATAGAACTCTACACAGTTTTGAGTGCTTTTACAGACATATTATCCCGTGAACTTCATGACAATCTTGTGACAAATGCAGTACTCATTTTATTAATCATATTTCACAAATAAAGAAATAAAAGATTAATTTCCAGAAACAAGCTCTGATTTCAGGTTGGATGTAAAACCTGCTTTTGTCTTTTAACATAGGATCATGACTATGGCTATTCAGAACCTATAAGATCAGAGTGAGATAAGCATAGGAGCAGATCGTAGTTTACCATAGTAAATCAAGGATTTGTCTGAGATTTTCACTAACAGAAATGAAAACAGGCTTACTACTTGTCTTATATTTTATTCCATAATTGTAGTAAAAGAAATAGTAGTAGAAGTAGTAGTAAGCAGCTATCCTTATTTAACCCATTACTGAAGCTGGGAATCATACTCATGTGTATTATTTATAATCCCCACAGGAACCCTGGAAAATAGGTGTCATTTCCAATTTACATATGATAAAGCTTAGATTTAAAGATATTAAATAATTTACATCCTACCGTAGCAGGCTAGAGTAGGGATTGGCATCTCGCTATGACTGACCCCTAAATCTCCCCCTAAACTATTGTGCCTCACTAAATCATAAACATGCACATTATTTGCATTGTATTCTCAATACTTATTCCACAAATAAATAAATAAAAAGCACTGGTAGTGGCTTGATCTAATTTGTTTATATTTGGAAGTTTCTTCCTCATTTTCATCCCTACAAAATCACTTTTCCTCATTCAATAGTGAATCCCCCTAGACTTTTCCAAAAATATGGTCTTCCTTGAAAACAAACTCTTGTGAATATTAAGACATTAAATGGGTTTAGTACATACATTACTTTCCAACTTTCACCTCAAAATTTGTTGAGACTTTTCAATTATGAAAAGGGGAATACATAATTTGTCCACTTTTACCAGGACGAACTAAACTGGCCACAAAGTGGTAATTTAATCATACACCACTTACATCATTAAAAATTTAGCCTGCCCTCTTATACATTAATCTTTAAAATGTGGTCAAATGGAATCCAGAGGTTGTGTGCCACCTCTTTGGGTTCTTAGAGAAAACAGCATTGTTCCTAGTGGATGTGCATTTTCTGAGGTGCATCTGAGCTCAGGGTGGGGCCCTAGTATATGAAGAAAAATGTTCTTACAGCTCAAAACTCAAACACTGACAATTACTTAATTGAAGATTAGGAAATATATCTTCCAGTCATAATATACCTACCATGAGCTAATCCCTTAAATAGGCTTTAATTTCACTCACTTGTAAAATCCGTCAGAGATACTGTGGTTCTCAATTAAACAAGGTGACCTATGTATTTACTAATCTTTAATTTCATTGCTTCCTTTTTCTAAGTCTAGAAACTAATTCAAGTCTACCTCACCCTAAAACCAACCTCTTTCAGTTCTGCCTCTCCTTCAAAATCAACTTCCCTTCATGGCTACACTTCTTGAAAACAATCTGCACTTCCTTTTTTTTACCTTCAAACTACTACTCAACTCACCATCATCTGTCATCTTCCACCACTGCTTTGCTGACTTTGCTGGGACAGAGCCACACGAATACCCTCAATGCTTTTGCAGGTCTGGCATCCTATTGGAGCTGTCCATAATAATTGTCCTTGAAGGAATGCCACTTCCTTCACAAAGACAGGACTACAAATCTTGGATCCTTTAGCATTCTTTGGCCTGGAGGAAGTCATTTAACTTCTCTGAGTCTTAGGTTTCTCATCATTAAAATAGGAAAGGCACCATCAACACTGAAAGACTATAAACTTTTAATAACATGGCACATTAATAATTCTAAAACGGTACAGGACACCCCTGTAGGGCACTCTCGAACAACACTTTGACCATAACAGGACTTTCTTGAAAGTAACATCACTTCTATTCCTCCTCATTTCTTTTATATCTTCATCTCCTCTTCTTACCCAGTTAAATTCTATGGTCCAGAACTACAGGCACCCCAGCCTACAAATCCAACTCCTTTGTATCATGATACAACTATAATCCTGGATAAATCCAACTGTTTGCATTTTCCATACCTGTACCTGTACAGCTGAACAGAGGCTGCAAAAAACAAACACTATATGATCTGATCTCACTATAAATTCCTGTCCTCCAAACTCAAGCAGGCTCTTACTGCAATGCAGAACCATACTATATATTTCATTACCATCACTCTCCCACTTTCCTAGTGGTCTGTTTTTTACTGTCTCCTCTCATCCCAAAGTCTCTTAAATCTTCTCCCCTATTTTTTTCTCTTTTTTTGTGGGGAGGGGGATTGTGTTTATGCGTAGTCTGGGTATTGAACCCAGGTCTCCCACATGCTTTCCCCTTTTTTTGCTCTCAGCTAACTCCAGTTTCACTGAGACTTTAGAAGACATCAGAAGAATTTCACTAGCTCCTGCCACCACATCTATCTACCTTCCAGTATCAGGGTCCATATAGTCTGCTTCCCCCTGATTCCAGGGTGGAACTCCAAGCCTATTGGGGCTGCCACTGGTACACCAGTCTCCACCCCATCCTCTCGCCTTCTCAGGAACTTTGCTTCCTCAATTCATTCTCTCTCAATCTCTCTCCCTCTTTCTGCCCCCCTCTTTTTCTCACTCTGTCTTTCTCTCACGGATCAGCAACTTTTAACTCTCTACTGGATCTTTCTCACTGGAATACAAATATGCTATGCTTTTTTCTACTATCTTGGAAAAAAAAGAAGAAATAGCTCTTGACTTTGCTTTTATCTTACAGGGCTGCCTGATTTCCCTTTCCTGTTATAGAAGAACCCCTTAAAAGAATTGTTAAGACTTTTTGTATGAATTTTTTTCTCCCCATTCTCTTTTAAACACACGCAAAACAATATTTTTTTTATCCAAGACTCTACCAGTTAACTGTCAAGGTTATGAAGGATATCCACATTGTTAAATCCAATCTTAAACTCTCAGTTTTCGTCTTTCTTGACCTGTTAGCAGAATTGTCATGATCAATCATTCCCTTCTCCTTGACATGCTTTTTTTCACTAGGCTTCCAAGGACACTATCTTTGCTTGTTTTCCTCCTACCTAAGTTGGGCCTCCTTCTCAGTCAGCTTACCTAGCTTCTCTCCTTATCTCCCAGATTTCTTATTGCTGGAGAATCCCAAAACTCAGCCTTGGACCTTTTCTCTGTCTATACTCATTCCCCAGGTAGGCTCAGTAAGTCTATAGGCATTACATATCATCTCGAAAATTTCTCACTTTAACCATTTTCAAATATACAATTTAGTGATTGAAAAACCATAGAACTTACAACACAAAGAGTGAACTCTAATGTAAACTATGTACTATATATAGTTAACTATATATATAGTTAATAAACTATAATAACATTACTTCATCAAGTGCAATAAAGGTACCACACTAATGCAAAATGTTAATAAATAGTGAAAACTGCATGTAAGTGGGAGTACATGGGAACTCTATACTTTCTGCATGATTTTTATGTAAACTTACAATGGCTCTGATAAAAAAATGAAAAAATATATATCTATACTACTGACTCTTGAACTTGTAAACTCACATATTCAACCTCCAACTTGACATTTCCACTTGGATGTCACTCAGAATCAATGTATCTTTCCAAAACTGAGCTGACATTCTCCACTAACCAGCTTCTTTTACTCTCTTCCCCCTCAAGTTACTGAGACCAAACCCTTATGATCATTCTTTTTTTTTTCTTATGATCATTCTTGATTCCACTTTTTTCTTATAGACTACATCCAATTCCTCAGCAAATCTCATTGACTCTAAGTTCAACATATATGAATATTATAATCCTCACTGCCTTTACAACTTTAATCCTAGTGCAAACCAATATGACATCCTGCCTGGATTATTAAAATAGTCAGCTAACTATTTTAACCTTGCTCCTCACCTGTCCCTTTGACCTATTATCAATTTAGCCATAAGATGAAGCTGTTAACATGTAAATTCCTCTTCTGCTCAAAAGAAGAAGAGGACCCTTCCAGGTGTATCACTGTCCCTCAGGGAAGAGGCCAACATCCTTGAGGAGGTACAGCCCATGAGGCCCCATGATCGGATCCGTGTGTTACCTTTCTAGCCTCCTCTCCTACTCCTTTCTTTCTTCGTCAAATCCAGCTACCTGCTCCTGCTTCAACTCCTTTACACTTCGACCGTTTACTCTCTGTGGAATGTTCTTCCTCCAGATATCAATATTGCTGGATCCCTCATGTCTTTCAGGACTTAGTTCAAATGATAGTGAATTTTCTCCAGCCACCCTATCTAAAATTTTAGCGTCCACCTCCGACACTGCTAAACCCACTTCCTTGCTTTATTTTTCTTTTAGTTCTTGTTACTCTGTAATATACCATAGATTTAGCTTTTTATCTTGCTTATTATCTCCCCTCCGCTAAAAGTTCAATAAGAGTTGCAATGTTCGTTTTGTCTGGCATTGCATTCCTAGAACATGGAATAATATTTGGCCTATAAAAAGTGCTCAGTACATGTTCTTTAAATGAGTGAATGACTATTAGGCAATTAAAATGCTTTAAATCTCTTTTTTGGTTTTAATTTTTCTTTTATCTTTCTGGTTCTCTGTTAATTTTACTTCATTTGCTTGTCCCCTACATTTTTAGCTCCCTTACATACTCACTCTACATATTCTTTTCATTTCATAATCTCTCAAGATTTATACTCTAATTTGTATGCTGATGATTCCATTTCTTCATCCAGAGCATGTTTTGCTCCCCTGAGCTTTTTACTCTCTACTGAAATTTCCACTTGGCTCTCTAATGAATCCCTCAAATTGCATATAATCAGATCCATTATTTTCTTCCCCCAAGCTTATCATGTTCTATATACTGCTTAATGGTGCTACCACTCCCCTAATCACACAAGCTAGAACTCTGGTGTATTTTTCAGTTTCTCTCAGTCACTTCCAAATCCAATTAGTAGGTCCCTTTCTAGTCAGAATGACGCTATGATTTCTTGCTTTAATTTTCACCCAGGAAATATAAACCTCTATGCATGTACGTGTGTATGTGTATGCATATGTGTTTCATATATATATATTCACACTCAAAAATAAGATGAACATTTCTCTGGACTAGACTCAAACAACAACAACACACACAAACAGAGCAGTAATAGAGGCTAAAGCCATGCATTTTGAAGTCTAAAGGAGACAAACATATCCAGAAGTTTGAACACAAACAAAAAATTCCCCAAATATGGTAGGGACACAATGAGGCTCACAGCCTGAAACTGAAAATTGGAGCAGTCCTCTCCACATGTGAAAAGCAATGGAAAGCACAGTGACCACTGACCAGGATTAAGATTTGTGTCAATCTGTGCACTTGCAAAGCTCATAGGAGGCAAATTGAGCTTGACCCAGCTCTGCCTGCCAGCTTGGTGACTGAACCTGATAAGTGCTGAAATATTCCATGGCTTCTAATATAAAGCCTGGTTCTGGAGTGGGGTTCTAGTGCTGCCACAAGGCAATCGTGAAACTGCTAGAGAGGAAAATTGAAAAGAAAAGATAAACTACAAAGAAATTCCAAAATACATAACCAGAACTAACGCTAAGAGAGATAGTCAACAAGATTGACGGGTGAAAGATTATATCAGCCTTAAAAATGTAAAAGCAATGGAACAAATCTCTAGGTGATTTTGAAATGCTTTTGTTCGAGATTCTCAAGAGACGCAACAAAATAGCACTCAGATGAGAAGCTGTGAAATACTAACTGCCAAATACAACTCAAGAAGAAATGGATAACAAAGGAAACAACTAGCAGTCTACACACACACACACACACACACCCCTACATATATTTCTTGGTATAAGGGGAAAAAGGACTTTATTGAATGCAATTAAAGTATTAGATAATTCAAATAAACAGTTGCCTAGAAAGAACATAGAAAGAGATTACATGAAAAATGTGAAAGATTATTTGAGGTTCCCAAATACATTTTGAAGGGATTTTAGAATTTAGAAGTGAATAGAAAGAGCAGTTTTCTAAAAAAATAATTGTCCAGAAAAGAAGACATGGTTTTCAGAAAAGTGCATCTTGGGTGTCAAGTATGAAAAATAAGAATAAACCTACACCTACAATCATCATAGTGAAATTGAAAAGCATCAAAGGTAAAGTGAAAAGTCTTAAAAGCTACCAGAAAAAAGATGAATTGGTAGGAAAGGGATAACTGTTAGACAGACAACAGATTTCAACAAATAATTCTGAAAGATAATGGAGTAATATCCTTGAAATGCTAAGGAAAAAGTACTATCAATTTAACCCTTTATATGTAGCTAAATCATAATGCAAGAGTGAGGGTAAGAAATATAGCCGCCTCTGTTAAATCTTCCCTGACTTCTCCTAGGAGAACAAAATCTTCATTCCATTATATTCATTAACTTTCTGCCTACAGTCCATCCTCCCATAATAAGATAGCAATGTTATTTATATTTGTACTATAAGTGTTTTAGCATCATTGCCTACTTGTATCATCTGTGTCATTTAGGTATGTTTCTTTCTGTTGATTTTTCTCCTCATTGTGGGTCATATTTTCCTGTTTTGCATGCCCAGTAGCTTTTTATTGTATGCCAGACTTTATGAATTTGACCCTGTTGGGTGCTAGAGCTTTCTGTCTTCCTACAAATATTCTTGGGCTTTATCCTGAAAGACAGTTAAGTTCCTTTGAAACAATTTGATCTTTTTGAGGATTGCTGTTTTAAGCTTTGTTAGGTGGAACCAGAGAAGTCTTTAGTATAGGGCTAGTTTTACCCCCTACTGAGGCATTGTCCTTCTGAATTCTTGACCTGGTCTCCTTGAATTAGGAGGTTTTCTTCTCAGGCTGGTAGGAACAACTAACACTGTCCCTGTGTGAGCTTCAATGATTGTTCCTTCTAACGCTTTTGGGTGGTCCTTTTGCTGGCTTTGATTAATTGCCTCCCCTGCATGCACTGATCAGTACTCAACTCAACCTGAGGGGGATTCTCTGCGGATCTCTGGAATTCTCTATCTGTACAGTTTGTTCTTCTTTAATACCCTGGCTGCCTTGGCTTTCCCAGACGCCCAGTTCTGTCTCCTTGACTCAGATAGATGATTGGGTTCCACTTTAACTCCTTTTCCCTGTGTCATAACATGGAATCACAGGGCTTGTCTCATCTGTTCACCTTTTTCAGGCATCACTATCCTGTGCCAATGTCTGGAAATGATTATTGCAAAAATCATTATGTTTTAAAGAAATTGCTTGTTATAAAAAAACAATTGTATTATAAAACCAAATTCTTTCAGTGAGGAAAAGAAGGGGAGCTTTCAAAGTTAGCAATTTTCACACTAAAAAATGCCAACAATAAAGGTTTTAGTTATAAATATATAGCTAATAACATCTGAATACTTCTGAGTAAATTCCAGCTTTTGATCATGAGGTTTTGCACAGATTTTTCTTTTCCTGACTACAACCACTCACTATTATCAGCACTGTTTCTTGGATATTAGCACCCATATGTAATATACAAATTATAAGGCTACTCAAAGGAGATATGCTGTGTGTGCAACAGCATATTTTTTCCTGATAGTGATCAGGTTGTCTCCAGTTGCATTCTGAGAAAGGAAAATGATATCCCCTAATTAATTTATCATATTAATATGTACTTTTATTATGACTCGCACCATAAAGAAAGCATCATAGTTTTAGCATGGTATTACTCCCTGGTGAGAAGAATCCTTCAGCAATCCAGGCTATGCTTCATTCATTTTTTTTTTCTCTTTTGTATGGTATATGGTGGTGTCACATTTCACTATTCTTCCATGTGGGTATCCCGTTATTGTAGCACCATTTGTTGAATTTTTGTTTGTTTGCTTTTCATTTGTTTGTTTTCCCTGGGGAAGTGCATGGATGGGGAATAGAACCCAGGTCTCCTGTATGACAGGCGAGAGTTCTACCACTGAACCACCCTTGCACCCCTCTCATTCATTTTTTATATTCCCAGAGCCTATCACACGACTGGTGCCACAGCTGGTACTCGTGTTGTTAGGAGTTCTTTAAGAGTCCTTGAAACACATTTGCAAAAATCTAGATTAGCCAAATATACTCCATAAGCCTCCTTTATCGACATTCAAGATGGAAATCAGGATATGGTAGCAGCCGCGGATGTCCAGTAAATCCTGTGCGGGTCAAAGGCTCAATGACCCACAAAGCACTGTGATCCCATGTCGTGACACTGGTGTTAGGATTGGTCTTTGAGGTCAAGCTGTCCATTTTTTAACAGGAATGCAACAGATTAGCTTAATGACTTAATGAAGGACAAAGTCAATAGACATCTTGAACAGTTTGTCACATTAAAATTACAGTTTCAAGTTAGGAACAGGACAAACTACTCTATAATAAATACACCCAAAATGCAGTGTACAAGCACAAGAAACATTGTTTTTTGATATAAATAAGGCTTCAAAGGATATATTCCCAGGGTGGTCGGGAAGCTGTGTTTTCCATAGTCATTGGGAATCCCAGATTCTTCCATTAGTGGATTCAAGGAAGGGAAGCTCTGGTCTGTGGCCTCTTGGATCAGTCAGCAGCCAGGAAAGGCTAGGGAGGAGGGTCTGTGGAAGGTTTTATGGGACGGGTCTTAAACTGGCACCTAACACCTGTGCTTGCCATCCACTGGAAAAAAAACTTAGGTTACGCGGTTACAGTCATCCCAAACAGCAAGGCTGTTGAAAAATGTCTAGCAGCTAGCCACATGCCTAGTTCCTACAGAAAAAGAAAATCTACACACCTTTAATACCTTACCTTCAATACACTGAATATGGGCTGCTTTTCCTGCTCAGTGTTAAACCACATCTATTGATGATTGTTTTAAAAAACATAGATATTTTGATTTCCTTGTATTTTTCCCTAGAAATAAACACACAGGCTGTTTATTAGCATTTCTCATACCAATGGTATCACAGCTAGCTATATAACAGCTCCCTCTTTGTAGGCCGATGATTCATATAAAGTTTTATTGGGAAAAATTGCTATGCTTGGGATAAAGCAAAAGTTTGTTCTTTAAGGAGGAATTGGATTCTGCCAGGTGAGAGAGGAGAAAAATCACTGAAGAGCAATAAATATGTCATCTGTCTAGGAGCTCATTAGAGGAAGACTGTCTCAATGGTATTGTCATAGCCCAAGCATCTAAGCACCTGAGCCCACAGTAGCCACTCAATAAACGCTTGCTGAAGCAAAGATGAGAAAATGCGATGCATAAGGATATGAGTTACGAAAGAGCATAGTGAGTAGGGGCTGGTGAGGAGGATAGCTTATGGTTGAAACATTTGGAGTTGGGGGTAGGGGCCAGGCATAGCTTGAAAGGTGGTCTTGGGATCAGCGTGAAAGGTCTTAGATGCCATAACTAGGACTTAAAGTTTGGCCATCAATGAGTTATAAACAGGGAAGTGATCCACTCAGATCTATTTTAGAAAAATAATTCTGTGGGAGTAAAGATATTGAATGGGGGAAGAGAGAGGCAAAGGTCAAGAAGACCAGTTAAGATAATGCTGCTACAGACAGAGAAAGGTCTGAACTTCAGCTATGGCAATGAATAAGGAGGAAGAGAAGACATCAACAGCTTTAAGAAAATTCAGGTGCAAAATCAGCAGCAATGGCGACATGATTAAACAAGAAAGGGAGTAAAGAACTGGACTTGTAGGTGGAGAGAACAGATAAATAAACTACGTTTGGGACATGCTGAGTGAAGTGCACATTATACTTCCAGGTAGGATAGTTCAGTAAGAAAACAAAGATTTTAGAAGCAAAATCAGTGCCAGTGCCTGTGCCAGGGGGGCTAAGCTACAGCATTTAACACATTGTATTGTAACTATTTATTTATGGATTCCTATCCAAGACAATAATTAGGGCAGGGATCATTTTACTCATTTTCACAGTATCTGTGCAAAATATACAACTAAGTACATAAATAATGTTTGAAGGATGACAGTGTATTATCAAATGTCAC
Organism: Myrmecophaga tridactyla; assembly: GCA_004026745.1. Classification (NCBI taxonomy): domain Eukaryota; kingdom Metazoa; phylum Chordata; class Mammalia; order Pilosa; family Myrmecophagidae; genus Myrmecophaga; species Myrmecophaga tridactyla. Next base: position 104,143 of record PVIY010004204.1, read on the forward strand.
CTCCAAGCTGTAGCTAGGTCAAAATAAAGCCATATGCAGAAATTTCATCATAACCCCTAAATTGATGACAATAATCTCCTAAAGGTATTAAGAGTCATGCTCAAACCTGATTTTTTTTAAAGTTAAGCTTGTCGAATTTAGGGCCAAAATAACCATGAAACCCAATAAAGATATATGGAAAACAGAAAATGATTGTATACAAAATTCAAGAATTATAACAGTTGTAAGTTGTTTTGCCTTATTCTTAAAATGTATTCTTAAAAAATGTAATTCTAATTTTAAAAATAGTGCATGCTAATACTGGTTAAACTTTTCTTGTATTTATGACTATCATTTTATGGGAGGATATATAATTCAGGTCCTTGACACTAAACAGAGTAGGAGTGGAAAAATGTGCTTACAAATTTTTCAGTGGTAAGAATGTATTTGATCAATTGTACACATTTCAATCTATAATATAGATTCTCATAATCTGTTTTATCTTAAGTGAAATCAAACCTCTTTACCAATAGACACCCCAGTATCAGATTTCTCAAAGCCATAAATGGTCCAAAATATTTAGACAATTCAGCAAATACATATGTTAAATCCTCTTCTCTATTAAAAGAAGATACCAAGTAAAACACCTCTATGCCACTTTAGGTCAAATCTGAAACCTCTCAGGACTGTTGAAGTACTCTCTTGTTACACATTAGTTTAAGAAATACTTCATGGTAAAGATAAGTTCTGGAAACTGGATATTCTTGGATTAGTAAAACTATTCTTTCATGGAGGACCTGTACCACTCGTTGAAGACTGATAGTTTTTTTGGCAGGACATCCTGTTATTCATTGTCAATAAAATGCTGTTATAATCTAGACGCCAACAACAAAAAATAACAAAGCACACAAGGAAAATTGAAGATATGGCCCAGCCAAAGGAACAAACCAATAGTTCAAATGAGATACAGGAGCTGAGACAACTAATACTGAATATACGAACAGAAATGGAAAACCTCATCAAAAACCAAATCAATGAATTGAGGGAGGACATGAAGAAGGCAAGGAATGAAC